>VTWG01000018.1:0-19539 GCA_008817895.1 Anopheles fontenillei
TTGGTGACATTTAGTTTAGCACCCAACTTTTGGTCACTCACTTGGTCACGACATTTTTATCGGCGATAATCACGACATTCTTGGAATATACTTGGCGCGTGGTCTCTAGCAACAAAATGAGCATGCTTTCTCCCTCTCTCTGCTTTGATTATCTGTAGGGTCAAACAGAGCGAGAAAACATGCTCATTATGTTTCTTGGAACTACTCGCACCACTCGACCAAGAGTTGGTTGCACAATGTCACCAAGCATGTGATGGTCGCACCAATTGTTTGAGGCTCGCCTCTGATCATTACAGTAGAGCTCGTGACGCTGAGGTGATTTTGTTTCAGCCAGAATTTATCATGACTATGTCAGTGAAATTTTGAAAAACTGATCACAGCAAAAAATAGTCGTGACATAGTGACTGACCAAGCGATGGTCACAAACATGTCACGAGCATGTATTGGTCACACCAACCATTCTGAGTATCACCTCTGATTATCACAATTGAGTACGTGACGCTGATATGGATTTTGTTTCAGTCAGATTGTTTTATGTCATTGACAGTGACATTTTGCAGCACTGGTTGCCACCATTAAAAAGGCTTTTGAACTATACACTAACAAATATTCCAATAAAACAGATTTCCTTCATCCGAAAAGCTGCAATCGAATTACACTGAATATAATCGAATTACTGCACAAGTCTTTATGCTATTTGATGTTTTCTTGGACAAATGAGTTGCCTTATATAAATTGTGAAATTTCCCTTGCTTTCACTGCCAGCTTAAGCATTTTAATGCAAGGAGTACAATTCATTCGAATAACGGAAGTTAATGTCTCCCAAAAATATGCTTTCTGAGGTTAAAATATGAAGAAATGCTATGAAATTGTTCTATTCAAGTCATACTGTGTTATACTTATGCACATAAAATTGGAGAATGTCAAATTTTTTACTTTGCCGACCACTGCTTTGAGTGATTCTACCCCTATTAAGTATAAAACTGTCTCTGTACTGTTTAGCGTTTGATCAACTGTTACTGATTATTTCTACAAACGAAAACTCAATATGTTGCAATAACCACTCCAAAAACTAAAGAGTGTTAAATTATGAAATTCAGTTTATAAAGAAAACACAAACCACATCAAAAGCATTATTCCGCCTTAAATGAACCATATTTCGTCAAATTTCAAGAAGTGCCAGCCAAGGCACGAATGTGGAAGCAAACCTCAAAACAAATTGCCCCACTCGCTGCAACAACCTTCCTCCCAGAAGCGGCGAAAAAGAAAAGGAGAGAAAAAGTCACCAAAAACCTCACCAACATTGCAGCATAAGCAAAAATCCCTGCATTTGGTAATTTATAATTAAACATTGTCACCTCGTTTGCTCCTCGTTCGTTTGTGCCTTCACCGTCCGCGCGCGCGTCCAAAGTCATTCGAAACCGACTGTCCCACCGTTTGGGATGGTGCGGGAAAGCAAAAGGGAAGGGAGATGGGTTCTTTTTACGACTCATTGCACCGTCGCCGAGTTTTTCCCATGCCTGAGCCATACGCAGGCACGCTGGCACACCCCGCAAATGCAATGTGTCACGAATGGTTTTTATTTTTCCTGTTCGCTTCCACTGCCGCATTAGAACTGTTCCTCGTTTTCGGAACGATGCGTATGCGCGGTATGTGCAGAGATGCGTTATACGATGCTTGTGGTATGCGCCAGCGTATCTTTTTTTTACGGCTAGCTCTAGTATTGGGCCACGACGTGCATAAGCTGAGCCGGATTCTCTCATACGCCTGTCGTGCACTGATCATGACGATGATTCGTGCTGATGATTCAGGATATGAGATCTTATGCATCCGACATAACGATCGATGTGACCGGCCGACCTGAGATCCGGGCTTTTGGACGCTGGAGCCGTTCGTTCTGTCCGCCCGGTTCTGTTGGGTCATAAATCACTGTCTGGGTGCGCACAGCGCAGCCAGTACATCGAACTCTGGGTCGGGTTTGCAGCGAACGCAGCAAAGATCGTGGCATATTTTCCGCCCATTTGATCACTTGGCGCATAAGAGACGCACAGATTACTCATAAGTAAGCGATCTGGAGGATTTTAAATTTAGCACACGTGCTTTGTGTTTTTGGTTTGTGCTTGCTTTCTACAACATGTTTCCCACGAGACGTCCACACCGTTTCCCGAAAGGTTAACGAAGGTTGGCGGTTATTAGTCGAACACTTTATCACACATGCTGCTGCCGTTAGGTTCGTCGCCACCAGAAGACTCCAATTGATGCATTTTGTACGTTCTTCTCCCTTCTGTTGATATAGACCGCTACCGAAAGGGACAAACGCACTCGAGGTTTGATTGAAGGCAGCACCACAAACAACCCAAATTGACGCAATCGCGCGTGTGTTTATCGCGCAGAATCCCGCAGACTAGCGCAAACGCCGCAACCGTCTCAAGTGTGCGTGGCTTAATAGAATAATGCACCTCCTTGATTCGTCGAAGGGGGGACAACTCGACAGAACGACGGATTCGCGTGTAATATGAACCGCCAATCCGATGGTGGTGCCAAAGTGCTTGTGAACGCGTACGCCGGTGGGAGCAGCAGCAGCAGCGGCAACGGGAACCGAAACAGAAGGGCTGAAGACGCCGGCAGAACGCCCAAGTCAAAGTCAAAACCGTCGGTGCAGGTAAGGGGCAATTATTTACAGCAAACAAATGCGTTACAAATCATTTCCATTACCTCCTTAGTTACACACTCTTGGTACGGAAGTGTCCCATCATTAAGGTGCGAGTAGAGCTCGCGAGATTGTGAATATGACACTTTAGTGTTTTGGCTATAGTTATTCATATATACATGTTGAAATTTACATGTTTAATTTACAACTAAGCGATGTGTTTCATATCAAAATAATCTGTCTTAATGGACATTTGTATCATTTCCCAATAATTAACACATAAACAACACGACAAGATAGGGATATAAGAGATAAAAGAACAGAATAATTTAACCACTAATTGGATTTATCAGCAGAACAAGGCCATTACTTATCATTCAATGCATAAAATATATTCGTTTAAATTGTTTTTAGTCCAATATAACCGTTTAGTTAAAAAAATTACACTTTAACACATTGCATTGTACTAACAAGTGACGCGTTTCTCAATTTCTGAGGTACACGATTTTCGAAATTTGACCTTTCTTGGATAATTTGCTTACATAAGTGGTCTTTTTACTAAGATTTTAAAAAAAAACATTTAGAGAAAATATGCAAGTTTTCTTCAAGTTCAATAATTTATTAAATATGGTTAATATGTGTCATGGCAATGTTTGACCTACAAAGTTATTTGAGTTAGGCTAATTTCTTGGGAATGCATTAACTGCATAACTCTCAAAAAGACTCTGGCATAGGCAGTGGAGAGAGTGGAGTGGAGCTTATATCGAATATACGGTTTATTGTCACCACAACTCAAATATTTGTAAAAATGTGATTGCTGATGATTAATTTCCCCTAAAATTAATGTGAAAAAATCCTAAACAATCTGCCCCAAATACAGTCAAATTTCGAGAGGACTGTATCTTCTACTCTGCATACATCAGGTGAACCATGTGTCTTGGGAGCAAACAGATAGTACATGATAACCAACCATAGAATGATTAGATTTTGACTTATAGTTACTCAAAAACACGAAAAAATAAGATGTTTTATACATTAAACGAAAGTTAACTCATTCCCCAATGAAGAACTATAAAATAAATTGCTTCTATTAAAATAAATTGTCTTCACACGCTTTACTATCATTCTTTTACAGTTTAGAGCAGGGGTCTCCAAACTACGGCCCGCGGGCCGCATGCGGCCCTCGGGAGCATATTATGCGACCTTAGGTGGCTTTGTTAAGGTTAAAAGAAATAGTTAATTATTGTGACTATTTTTAAAGAAAATGTAATAGTTGCAATTCAGAGACGTAGACCAAGCTTAAATAATAGAAAGCTAAAGAAGTTTTGTATATCATGTTAGTATTTTCCTAAAAAGACGAAATTGAAACGTTCGCATTAGTTACAGGCAACGGATAGATGGCCCTCAACACCATTATATCTGAAGCAATGCGGGACGCGAACTGAAAAGTTTGGAGACCCCTGGTTTAGAGCAAACAACAGTGGATAATGGAACACTGTCTTTGGAGAAAAAGTATGGTACTATTAGCCATAAAGAGCCATTTCATACTCCATTTCATGCTACCTCTAATCGATGCTTTATCGTAAACCCCCATTTAGACAATCCATCCACACTCCACACGATGTGATTTTCTTTGTATCGCTTCTACATTTTCCGAGCTCGTTTTGCTACAATCCGACACCACCGAACAAACAATCACACACACACACACACACACACACACACACACACACACACACACTCAGCCACTTTACTTTTCTCTAATTTCACCTTCTTCCCTCTGCTCTCTTTCTGTGCCTCGCTGCCTAATTTATTTTTAGTCCAAAAATGTTCCCGACTCCCGCTGTTCCGAGACGGCTGGCAGCGGCAGCGGTGGCGGTGGCTTTCAGTCATTCTTCCGCTGGTTCCGCCGGGATGAGTCACGTGCGCTCGCACGCAGCGCCAGCGGTTCAGCAGTCGCACCGGAACTGCACGACCGTCGCAGTCGACAGTTGGACGGTTCCCCTGGACGTGTAGGCTCGAGCGGACGAACGCCCTCAGCGAGCGCCACCTCCGCTGACGTAAGCACCGCCGGAAGTGGTACAATTGTGAGTCGGCGCACGATCGACAGCACGAACAGCAAAGCATCGAACACACCGTCAACTGGAGGTGACACCGTCAGCCAGTCGGCCACCAGCAACGGTACGCACAGCTCTTCGCCCAGCCCTGGGCCAGTGATCGATTGTAACAATCTTTCCAAAAGTTCGAGCTGCGACAGCATCCTGAGCATTGCGACGAACGGGTTTGCGTTTGTTGCGCCGAACTGTTACGAGGCGGCACTAGCTAATCCGGCGGCCAGTCGGCGTACAATACAGCCCGGCCCGTACACGGATAGTTACAAGCGCCGCTGTACGGAGCAGGAGCGAGCCCGCGAGCTTGATCGCAAGTACGAGCTGACGCTGCGCAAGAAGTACCGCCTGTTTGCTAGTCTGCGCGACAGTCCGGCAAGGGCGGAAGGAGCTACACTCACGCGGACCAGCCAGCGGACGGTGTACACCGAGCTGAGTCTGCCGAGTGGAGGTCACCGGGAAAGCACTCCTGCCAACGCAGGTGGAGAGTTTCAGCAGCTCCCGGGTGATCCAACCACCGCCCGACGCCATCGACGTACGGTCAGTGACAGCTCCAAGGATCGCCGAGCCGGTGCGTACGTGCACGTGAAGGGCAAGAGACGTGCACCACCACCGCCGCCACTATCGCTGGACCGTTCCGAAACGGCGTCTTCCTCTATCAGTACTCTTACACGCTCCAGCACACCTGGCACCTACAGGACACTCTCGCCCGGTTCGACACTAACACGCAAAAAACGACCTGCTCCAGCACCACCAGCAGTATCACCGACGGCGACTACCCCTTGCACTCTGAACGAAGCGTGTTCCAGCACGAGCCTGCTTGAGGATCGTGAAATTAAAGCCATCATCGAGGGACGACCCATATCACTAACCGTCAAGGAGGAGAGCACTCGAATACAGGAGCCAACGCTCATCATGCCTCTTCCGTACATAAGACCGCTTTCTCCACTGCCCAACATCGCCGAGGAACGGGCTCCACCAGGTGGACTTACTGAGGAGCAGAAGCAGCAACTCATCGACAACATCCGCAAGGTGCAGGCACAGGTGAAAGCACCCGAAACGCCACCCACTCCCACAAACGATGATCCTTGCGATGTGATGAAGATGGAGGAACGGTTCAACCGAGCGAATGGGACACGATCTCCAATCCACGACTATCTATACGCGGAAGCGATGGCCAAGTCTTCTTCAAACGCACAGAACCAACCGGCACAACCTGTGCCACCGACATCACCGATCTCTCCAAGACCGTGGTACAAGCGGCCAATATCTGGGATGCGACATCAGGAAAGCTCGTTGCCCTTTAAACGCGATATTGTGCTCAAAACGATCGACAAGCGAAAGAGCGCCAAAGAGAGTGTGGCTGATGATCTACCAGAAGTTGGATACTGTCGGAACTCGCTGCTACATCCAGAAGCAGGTGGTACGAACACATCCACTGGAAGTCCATCCTCTTCCCTTACCAGTGGTAGTGGTGTGGGAAAGTTTAACTTGTTTGCGAAGATTACGGAAAAGTCGGATGATACCAAGAGGCGTGAGCGGGACGTCGAGAAGCGTCGGTCGGCCATTGGCATACCGAGCATTAGCGAGCTTGATCGGGAGGCGGCCGAGATCGTGCACAACGGGTACGGTGGCACACAGTCGCTGGAGGCACCGACCGACAAGCAGAAATCGACCAAAGAGCTCATATCAAAGTTTGAGGCAACGAGCGTCCCGGTCGCGGGTAAGGTAGCGGCATGCAGTTCGTTTGCAGCGAGGAAGGATTATTTTGGCGTGGAGTCGGCTAAAGCGTCTCCACCGACAACAACGCAACCTTCCGTTGCTGCCGTGACCAGGATTAGTGAGAAACCGGCACCAGCACAATCGATTGTGAATGGTAGTTCGCAGCAACAGACCGTGAACCCGACGACAACAACGATGCCAACACAAGCGCCAACTACGACGCCAACACAAACACCAACAACTGCTACAAATGGCCTCGCAAAAACAGGCAGCGACAAGAACCTACTAGGCCTGTGGACCTGTCCATACTGCACGCTGGAAAACCCGAACTGGCGCATCATCTGTGAGGCGTGCGAGCGCATCAAACCGTACGACAGTAAGCTAAGCATCCTGGAAGAGCCACCACTAAGACCGAACCATCCGCTAAAACGTCCCATCCCGGATGTGAAGAAGGCGCAGACAAACGGTGTCGATGTGAACGACAAGCAAGCGGAACGCGGGTTGAAGTACTTCCTGCCAAAACCTCAGACAGCCGTCCCAGCCACCAACGGTACACTCATGGTGAACGGTGACGATCGTGCCTCGCTTGTACAGCGAAAGCCAAGCTACGGCCAAGCGAAACCAATGGCGTCACCCAAAATGGGCGTCAAGAGTCTGATGAACCGGACCGTCCATCCAGAGGGCGCTACTGCGTCAGGGCCAATGTATCGGAACTTTAATGCCATCCCTGAGGGCTACAATGGAGTTACTGCTACCGTTACTGCCGTTACCGATGGAGGCAGTAATAAGTTTGATGACCAAAAGCTGAAAGAGTGTCACTCCAGCAACGGTCCAGTGGCTCCACTAGCCTCACCGGAACCGACCACCGAGAAGGAAGATCCCGTGTGCGGAGTACTCAGCAAGCCGTACTCTCCCAAGGATCGTGTTAACATAGAAGAAATACGTAATGCTCGCATTGCCCGCTTTGGGGCAGTGGTGGAGCCGGAACAACAGCCGGAACAACCACCGCCACCCAAAACCAAAGAGCAGCAAGATCTGGAAGCGCTCGAGAAGGAAAAGGAACGTTTGCGCGAGATGATCCGTGCGATGAACGCGAAAGCGCTGGCGGAACAGTACCCGGTCGTGCAGAAACCTCCCAGCAATAGCAGCAGCAGCAGTCTGAAGCGTGACTCACCGCTGGTGCAGCGCAAAAATGGACTCACCTCGGGTATACCGATCAGCACGAAGAGCCTTAGTCCGGTGCCAGCGAGAAGGGTGAGCAGTCCGCTGATGGCACGGAAAGCGACATCACCAGCGGCAGCGGCTGCAATACTGGAGGACAGTGTCGGGAAAGAGCAGAAGACTCCAGCGGTACCAACTGTCGAGCTAGCGCCCATTTCTTCGCCAAACACGGGTGCAATCAGGAAGACATCGTTCCCAAGACGTACGTCCGATGCTGAGGGTAAGATCATCAATCAGGACAGCTTGCGGGGCACAATTCCAGCCACGGTCGTTGAGATCAATCAACAACCACCACCACCACCGGCTGCCTCCCAGCTGGTGCTCACGAACGATGTGCAGGCGCTGCACGTCGAACCGATGGACGAGCAGCAGTTTGCAAGGGCGGCAGGAACGCGTCAGCCTCACCCAGATCAATCGTTCAGTTCTATTCCAAGACCGTCGGGTGTTCCACTATCCCCACGGTTGCAGGATCGTCACCGCAAGTCGTTGATGGAGAAGCAGCAGCAGCAGCAGGATGAAAAGCTAAAGCAACTCTCCGTTCAGTTACGATCGCAGCAGGGTGTGGATCGTTTCCGCAGCACTTTGCTGCACACACCGAACAGTATCGGGAAGACGGGTACGCTGGCGCTGAACAAGCTGCTGCGGAATCTGGAGCAAGCGATCGGCGAGGGAGCGCACGATCGGGCAGCCGAATTGGCGATGGATCTGGCGAGAATGAAGGTGTCCCTGTCGGTGACGCGGCAAAGCCCGGGTAGACCGAACTCTTCGTCGTCGGGAAGTTTGACTGATATAAGGTAGGTGTGTTAGTAGATCTTTTATTGGGATATTCTTAAGATCTTCAATGATTCAGATTGAACAAATGTAGGTGTTGAGATGGGTTTCTGCCCGAAAGGAGTTACCAAAATAAATTGTACATTAAACCTTCGGCTAGTGTTCGCGGTTCGTGGGAACCTATGCTTCGAAAGTGGCACAATTCATTCAATAACTTTTCGGATGGGGGCAGAGGGACCCGGATGAGACCTAAAGAAAAANTCATTCACTGTATCCCATTGTACACCCAATATTTTTTCCACATTTGATATCAGTAATGAACTACAATCAGTATCAGAAACTTCGATTGATAGAACAGTTATTGATCATGATATTCCTTCATCTAAGATTTCAATCTTTACCTCTATTGCCTTTTTGTGACCAAAAATGTTTATGGGTTCTACCAAATTTTCAATTTCTTGCACACCTCTATTTACTTTAATAGTTCTCTCATTATTTTCCTTGTTCTTGTCGCCTTGGGTTTGCATTTGATTTTCTTTTCTGTCCGCACACTCTAATGCTGTTTCTGTTGACATTGTAACTGATTCATCTTTCCTCTTCTCTTTGACCTTCCTTTTCGGTGGTTTCAAATGTCTACGTTTGTGAGGCAACCTATTTATTATTTCGCTCGCTTCTTCCTTTGTCTCCCTTAAGATAAGTTTGAAGGCGATTCAAGTTTTCTAAATTACTGAACCCAGCTTCCTCCGAGGTTTCATCAAATGCCTTTTTGAATTTAGGCCAATCTTTTGCTCTTCCATCGAAGTATGGAAGTTCTCGTAATGTTGTACGTTTGTAGAACATATTATCGTTCATGCGATTTTGCTTCAGTGCTTCAATTAAAGCCGATACCACAGAATTGTGTGCTTTGGGAAGCGGCATTTCTTGCGAAAAATTATCCTTACAGTAGGTCTAGAAGTTGGGAATTTATCGATCTTCAAAACACTCATAAATTCTGATATGAGCTTTTCAGTGATTTATAGTGTGTTGACACTTTCTTAGAACAATTCTGAAGCATACTCAACTTATCTTATGCAGGCTGCATACATTCTGGTATCTCTAAGGCATAAAGTTTAACGCTGATTCCTTGTTCTTTGTTGAGGCACATAAAGGCGTAAAGCCTCAAGCAAGTAGTTCAACTAAAAGAAAATCTGTAAATATCTTAGATTGAATTAAATTAGATCAATTTCTAGCTTCATTGATCGTTCAATATACTTGACTTTTCATGACTCACTAAATTGCTAAAGATCGTCTAATTTGACTTGCTCTATTTCACATTGCATTGCAGTTTAAACGTTTACATCGATGATAAGGTTTCACACAAGGGACCAATCCGTATGACGCTGGCAGCCTTTGCGACCCTCGCCCAGCTGAAGGCCAAACTGTGCAACGAGTACCAAATACCGGTGGCGGTACAACGCTGGCGTTGTGACGATCAACCGCTAGATGATGACACTAGAACACTCTACGATTACGGTATACAGACGAGCGATCGGACGCTGTTTGTGTACATCGTACAGCCGGCCGTACCAGCCAAAGATCCGAAGCCACCGCTGCTGAAGCAGCAAAACTTTAGCAGTGCCGAGATAAAGCTCCTGTCCGTATCGTCCGAATCGGACGGTGAGCACTCTGACACACAAAACGACGAAACTGTGCTCGGTAAGTGTTTGCTCTAAGTTGGAACTGTTAGAGAGAAGGAGTTAGTGTAATGAGGCTTTCTTACTTTCCAGGTGCTACAGCACTCCCTAAAGCTGCACCAAGAACTGCAGTTACTGTCCCAAAGTGCGAAATCACAGTGGAGAATTCGTCCAGCACCAGTGAGCCCGGATGGGCCTGCCCAATGTGCACCCTGATAAACCCACTCGATCGTCCCGGGTGTGCGGCATGTTCCGAGGCCCGACCAAGCCACCTGCGGCCTCCGTCTCCCGTCGAACAGATCACCGTGACGCCGGAAGATTTGACCCGCTATCTCGATCAGCAGCCACCGCTCGCGCCGGAACGCAGGACTAAAGAACCGACGATGCACGTGCAGCTGCGCGTCCCACCGATCGAGACGCGGAACGATCTGAATCGCATCTCGTCCAATCGCAAATCGTCCGACATCTTCAACATACTGCACGATGAGAGTAAGGGTCCGCCGACGCTCGTACCGCCACACGCGCCTTCCCTGGCAACATGTTCACCGCCCGTTCCGAAGCCTCGCACCACCGATCTCATCCGACCGGAGCACATCCAGGTGCCGGAACAGAGCCGCATCGTGATGACAGCGCTGGCCACCCACCGCAGTCCCAACATTACCCGCAGCCAGTACCGGGGCGTCGATAACTTCAATCCCAACTCGAGCGGCATGGTTAAACCGGAACGGCCCATGATCACGACGGCCAGCCCGATCGTGCGGGCGGTGCTGCTGAAGGGTTCGTCCGGCGAGAAGGCGTCCGCCGTCCGGTTCGGTCGCAACGGGCTCGCCCTGCCCGAGGATGGGTCGGACGTGACGCCCAACCACTACACCGAGCTGGTCAATCTGGACAATGCGGATCTAATTGCGAACATCGAACCGTTCGAGTGTCCGATCTGCTTCGGTGCCTTTCAACCGTACGAGGGCATCGTGCTGCGGGACTGTCTGCACTCCTTCTGCAAGCAGTGCCTGATCAGCACGATCCAGTACAGCGAGGATGCGGCAATACGCTGCCCGTACAGTGACGCCGTCTACAGCTGTGAAAGTGTTATACAGGTAATAAGGGGGTGCTTCTGGAGCATTCACAGTTGCGATTGCTCTAAACTGACTTTCTTTTCCTGTGGTTTTGGACAGCAACGCGAAATCAAGGCTCTTGTCAGCAAGGAGCTGTACGAGGCGCATCTTGCCAAATCGATCCAGCAGGCGGAAAGCACGATCGACAACACGTTCCACTGCCGGACGCCGAACTGTCGCGGCTGGTGCATCTACGAGGACAATGTGAACCAGTTCAAGTGTCCCGTCTGCCGGATTGTCAACTGTTTGACGTGCCGGGTAGGTCATCGAATCACGAATCAAGTCTCTTCAGTCTTCAGAATCACCAATCTTTGAAAAGTGTTAAATAATTAAAGACTCAAGTAATTCGAAATTGAAGAGTCTTAGGATATATTAACCTAAGAGTTCAAAAATCCTTATTTTATGGTTTGCAACTTATTCCTTATTTATTTTACAAATTAAATATTACATGAAATAGACGCGTTTACAAGACACGCACTGTACAAGATAAAACGGGACGAGCACGCGCTACGTCCGTCCGGGTCGGCGGATAAAAGATGAAGAGGCCGATCCCGAGCCCTTCATTCCCGAACTTAGTCGAGCAGCGCCGAGCTTAGCCGAACGCGTACGTCAAGCCCTTGTCACGTGGCGACAGGGTTGAGTAGCGGTGCTGCGCTCAGTTTTCCCAACACCTTAACTATCAAAAATTTTGATAATTCATACTAAGAACTCAGAGCTCAGAAGGTACCTTGGCAGGGTTGCTCTCCTTGGCTCTCTGTTGCAACTTATTGGCTCTTTGGACCTAACCGCTTACTTAAAACAAGCCACAGACATCTAACATTTGATATCCCACAGATCTCCAAACAATGTGAACCTGTCTGAAGGTTCTTCCCTTGATAGTTCTTGTTTTACCCAACACTAACGACACTCCACCATTTAATCACTGCACAGGTTATTCACGACGGGCTCGACTGCAAACAGTACCAGGACCGGATGAACAGTGACTGTGATACTAACTTAGAGGCGCGACGCACCAAAGCAATGCTGCAGGAGATGATCGAGAAGGGTGAAGCACTGAATTGTCCCACCTGTCAGGTAACTTTGAAGGATTGAAAACTTCCAACTCTAATAATCTATATCCTCCCTTTTCCCCATACTTCCCCGCAGGTGATAGTAATGAAGAAATGGGGCTGCGATTGGCTCAAGTGCTCGATGTGCAAGACGGAAATTTGCTGGGTTACGCGCGGCCATCGCTGGGGACCGGCCGGTAAAGGTGATACGTCCGGTGGCTGTCGGTGCGGGGTGAACGGGATCAAGTGCCATCCGAAGTGTAACTACTGCCATTGAAAATGTTTTCACAACTATACACCATAGAGCTTACAAGACTAACGCGAGAATACAACAGGAATCAGTAACGAATTAGTCCAACTCCCCCGGCGAGAGAAATAAATCCCCCGTGGAGGAGTTTCTTCGTTAGAACTTAAAATGGAAAAATGGGCTGTTGGAACAAGCAAAAGTTAATAGGAAAATAGTACAGAAAGTATGTGCTAATTACAAAGAGAAGAATAAAGAAAACAGCTAGCAAGCAGTTTTTATATATATGTATAACCCAACGAGATCACACAGTTTGAAGTATCTCGTCAGAAGAGGAGTTCAATAAAACACAGCCCTTTCAATTCTTTCAGCGTGACCGATGGTAGAGGAAATAAAATTTCTTTTGACAGTAAAAAGTGTATTTCATGCTATTTTACAGTTCGTTAATAGTTTAATTCATTTCCGGAAAGAACCAACCAGCCGGCCGGTACCGAGCTAAATGATCTTATTTCTTTTTGTTTGTTTGATCTATTTGGTAAAGATGTTAAGGACGTAACGGCTGAGAGCATCTCATGCGACGGAAACGGAACGTTTTGGGGAGTAGAATTTAGTCGATGGTCCTGGCGTCCTTTCGCGTTAGGCCTTCTAACCGAGAGCAAGATTATGGTTCCCAGAACACGCTTTACGCTCAACAATTAAGAAGATAAGATACAGAGAAGAGCAGTAGTTGTTTGATAAATCATGACCTTATCTGTAATGTCGTAGATCATCCTGAATTCCTGAAATTCCACAGGAGTACATGGTGCAGCAGAAATGGGTAAAATAGAGAGTACCACTGGTACCACCAGAGATGTCCTTGTACCTCGGCCGACGATTCTGATCGAAGATCGTATCATGCAAGCACATAAAACACATGGAATCGTTAATATGATGCTGTACGGTTCGGTAAGGTTCATTTAATATCTACCACTAATAGATCCACACGCCCGCCACGAAGCTGGTGGCGTCCGGGTTGACACAGCAAGATGAAGTGGGGGAGAAGTCGGTTGTAGCAGCGTGAACCTTGCTCCTCTCTTTTAGCTCTCTATCACCTCCTCTATCACTCTCTTCTCAAAATTCTACCACCGCAAAGCTACGCCCGTTGACGGTGCGGCGTTCCGGAGAGGCCTCTGTCTCTCTCTCCAATGGCTGAGACGAAAGTATGCGTCTGTATCTCTAAAATATTGTGTAGCATCATCATCATCATCATTTGCAATCGCCACATGGTTACGTATGATCCGATCAATTAGTAAGCTGCATCAAACCCCGGGTGTTACTACAGTTACAGTTCTTATTTTGTAATGACCCCTTTTCGTGTTGTATGGATTGACCCCTTTCGCTTTACGGAAGCGATTGGATATTGGGTTATTGGATACGGGCGGGGAAAAATATTCAAATTCAAAAGATGCCAAAAGACTGTCCTTACTGTACTAGTGAGTTCAAACGTCAAAGGGGAGGAGAAGACAGATAGAAAAGAGCAGGTTGGGGGCATCGGGTGTGGCCTTCGACTAAATGTCGGGATTGCTAATCATACCACACACACACACACACACATACACACACACCTTAAAATGGGTAGTGCAATAGTGTGAATTCTTAAAATATGACTACAAACTAATACAATGAACTGAAATGTTCGTGTTTACTGAATGCTTAAAAAGAGCATTTTGTGTTTCAATCAAGGTCCTAACATTTGCGAACCTGTTTCCCGCGCATTCAGGTCAGTAAAGTTGAAATCCTGAATGCACAACAGGATAGACAAGATATGCCACACCAGCAACTCTTACACACAAAATACACACATACCCACAAACACACGCTCATATACATACATACTCGTGGTGCCAGATGGGATGAAGAGGGCATACTTATTGTGCTTATACTCTCCATCTCCATCCATGGCTTTCCCATTCTCGCATTCATTCCCCTTCCCGATTTGTGGCGATTGATCGAATTATTCTTCAAGATCTTCTATCGATGCAGTTCGTAAGAATATGAAATATATTCCTAAGGAGTCAAGATATTCTACATTCTAGAAGGATGTACCACCATCGAAAACGAGAAACCAAAGCGCCCCACAAACATGGCGCCCCGTTTTGCCCCCTCCCCCGCGGGCCCTTTTCCTTCCCCTCCCCCACTATTATTGGTGGTGCTCAAAAAGTCTCGAAACGAGAGAAGAAGAAAGAAAAAAAACGAGCACGCGGCGGCGGCGACTGCTAGAGACTGTGGGAAAGTTCTTATCTGTGCCGGCGACGGCCACCATCGTCGCGGCTGCGTTCGCGGGAGCGCGACCGACGGCGATCGCGGTCACGATCGCGCTCGCGGTCGCGTTCGCGCTCGCGGTCCCGCTCGCGCTCGCGCTCACGTTCGCGGTCGCGCCGCTCCCGTTCGCGCTTCCGCTCGCGGTCACGCTCTTCCTCCTGCTTGCGCTGCTCCTCGACGCGGCGCAAATGTTCGGCCATGTTCTTGCGCCGCTGCTCCTCCTTGATGGCGATCTGCGAAAGGTATTAATTGAGTGAGTCCAGTTCGATTTCGCTGTTTGAGGGTGATTTTCCGCCCCTTTACCTGTTCCGTAGTGAGCGGCAACCAGTATATGCACGGTGTGGTTTTCGTTTTTCGGAACAAATCATCGAGCAGCCTGATCGGTGGTTCGTTTTCCTTCTTCTTGAACTTTCTCGCTGGAAAAGAAACGATAAAATCGTATTAAATAACAATCAAACGCTTCGTTCGCTTAGTCTTCCTTACCTGGTGATACGCTGGTGCTGCGCCGTCTCTCTCGTCCAAACTCGCGTTCCGCGGAACGTTTGCCGCGATCTAAACTACGGTCACCAGGTGGTCCGTCGAGCCGGTTTCCACGTCCGTCACGGTGCTCCTCCTCCATCTCCCGCCCACGTTCACGCCCGGCCCTATCGGCACCCAGCTTGTCCTTGTCGGCCAGTCCTGCCGCGTCGCGCCCTCCTCTGACGTCCCGCTCCGGATCAAACGCATCCTTCTTGCCGAGATCCCACTCGCGTACGCGGCGTACCGTCTGTAGTAAAACAAAAACAATTGAAAATAGAATCATTATCCTTTTTTCTTTACAGCCGTTGTAGCCAAGGCTCTAAAGCATTATTTTTTGGCAAACGTGCATCAGTTTTTTTGCTTGTAACGTATGAGTTTTGTCTATAAGTCAACAATGTTTGACTCTACTACAAGTTATGACAAATCTCAAGATATTTTACCAATTTGATGGAGATTTTCAGATACAATTCATTCAAAAAGTCAGCCATAACTTTTACAACTTTTAATTATGTGCACATAATTATTCACCGCATCCAAGATGTTTTTCAACAACTATCATATGGTTTATTTGTTTCAAACTGAAATTTCAGTTTCAACACTTGATTTTCAACACATAACAAAGAACTGTCAACCTCAACTTGAGTCGTGTTGAAAATCATGCTGAAGAAATTAAAAATTATTGTGATGAAAATGAAACATCAGATTGCTGTGGATTAACACGCGGTGAATAACAATGTTTACATTCGAAACTGAATTGGAAAACCCTGTACATATGTGCCTGACTTATTTTGGAACACAGAATTCAGAAATCAAGTTTAACTTTGTAAACAAAGCGATTGATTTACAGTAAATAATTAATGCCAGCAAAACGACACAATATGACGACAACGAAAGTAAAACTTAATGCCTTGAAGGATGGCCTAAGTAGAGATGGGAATCTCTGATTCAAATTCATGCATGTTGAATGAATCTTTGAAATTTATTAATGAAACTGAATCTCAAAGTATGAGATTCATGAATCTCCAAAGAGTTATGAATCCACAAAGAATCGCGAATCTCCAAATATTCATGAATTTCTGTTGATCATCATGAGATGCCAAATAACAGCTCTAGGCAGTCATGAATATCTTTAATTTCTTAAATCTAAAGAGATTAATGAATAGTATGAGATACATAAAACTTCTAAGATTTTAAGATTATTCAATATCTTGAAAATCACACATCTCTAACGATTCATGAACCAACAAAGATTCATGAATCTTTGGAGCTTCATGAACATTTGGAGGTTAGTTAATCTTTACAGATTCATTAATCTTCGGAAGTTCATCAATCTTGGGATATTCTTTAATCTTTTACGATTCATAAATCATTACAAACACGATTCGAGATTCAACTCACTAATCGCCGAAGATTCATATGGATGAATCTGAGCAAATAATTCATGAAGCACAACACTAGCTTAAGGACAAAAATGTATGACCACCTACTGAAAACCCCATTCCATCTTCCGGCCATGCTTACCTCCTCCTTTTTGACTGCATCACGCGACCAGCCAAACTCTTTCCCATCCTTCGCCCCCTCGACCGTCGCACGAAGCGCACCATCTTCCAGCGTGGAAAGTATTGCCTTGTCCATTGCCTCCTCGCTGCCGAAATCCACCACCAAACATTTCGGATTCGACACTGGCCAACGGATGCCGTGCAGTGCGTGACGTGTTTCCGTAGCTTCGCTGCAATTTTTTTGGAGGGAAAAGGACAAAACAACATTTTAAAAGAATATTCTTACCAAATACTTCAATTCGACACTTACTCTTCCGTTTCGTACTTGACGTAGCACTTGGATTTGATCTTGTCGATCCAGAACCCATTCTCCACGATCTTGCCAGTCCGTGCCAGCAGCCCCTTCAGCTGCAGCACCGTGAACGGGCGCACCAGGTTCGTAATGTACAGGATATTGCTCGTCAGATGCTTGGCCGGGCTGGGGGGCCGCACGACCGGTGCCTTTGTGCTGACCGTGCTACCATCATCGCTCACGATGCTGATCTTGCGCGTGAGGGCAATCTTTTCGCCGACCGGCTTCTGCTTCAACCCCGCTCCGTCACCATTGTTCGTCTCACCGTCCGCCGCCTCGTCGGTGGCGATGTTTTCCTTCTCCGCCGATGGCCGGCGTCGCTGTGGCAACGGTGCGAGCTGCTGCGGCTGCTGCTGCGGTTGCTGCTGCGTAACCGGTTCGTTCACCTCGCGCACCTTGCGCTTGACACGGTCCTTTTCGTTCTCGTCCGCGCTCGGCGCATCGTCGGCACCCTCCGGCTCGGACGACGAGTCCAGCTTCACGTCCGCCAGCGGGACGGGCTTCACGTCGGAAATGATGTTCTTCAGCGAGTCTGTCGAGATGGTAATGACGGCCGGCTTGGCGTCGGCACTCTTCGACGACAGCCAGCGGCGTTTGCGCTGCAGCGGGCGAATCTTTGGCGCCTCCAGTGCCGTACCCTCATCCTTGGGGCACTGCTGCTGTTGCTGCTGCTGTTCCGCCGTACCTTGCTGGTCGGTGTCCTTTATTTCACCCGCTTCCAGCTCCTCCTCGTTCGCGTCTTCTTTGCTGGGCGGCGAATCGTGTTTCGCTTTAGCGGGCGATTGACGATCGCGTGCCGTTTCGGAATCGTTTCTCTGCTTGCGATTCGGCTCTACAGCATCATGCGAGTCACGCCGCGGCTGCTTTGAGCGCGACGAAGCGTCTTTCGCATCCTCCTCCGTGCCTGAGGTGGCCGCATCCATCGATTCGTCTGCCCCACCGGACGGTTCCTCCGGTTGCACCTCTCGTTCGCCCCTTTTCGTCGGCCGTGGGTCCGCTTTCTCCTCCATCTTTTCATCCTCTTCCTCCTCTGCTCTTTGCTCTTCTTCCGGGGCACTTTCGTTGGAATCGCTTTCTTGCCTTGTTCGAGAACGATTGTTAACGACCGGTTTGCTATCATCGCGTGCATCTTCCGGCTCTACCGTCTTCTGTCTCTCGGTGTCTCTATTTGCTTCCTTCACTTCTTCTTCTTCCTCCTCTTCCTCATCACCATTTGTATGACTTACCTTTTCTACGCTGGCAGCCGCTGGTGCCTTCGACTCTGGCTCCGAATCCTGTCTGGCCGGAGGGCTTCGCTCGCTCCTTTCCTTCTGCGCTCTATCATCGACGCGTGCGGATGCCGTCGCTGTCTCGCTTCCGGTGTCTTGCTCGTCTGGGGCCACATTCTGTTCATCCGTGGTCGCGTCAGTTTCATGCAGCTCTTCCGGCGTTTCTTCCGGAATCGGTTCCATCACCTCTTCGGACGCACCGGAATCAACCACCTCTTGCGGTTGTTCCTTCTCCTTCTGATCCTCGTGCTGAACAGTTTGCTCTGTTTGCATTTCGGCACCATTTTCCTCTACCTGCTCCGCCACAATCGTCTTCTCCTGCGACTCTTTGTCCCGCCGACTGTTGCGACGGGTGCGGGCCGGCGGTGTCTCTTCCTTCTTGCGCCGGGAAGGGGTGCTGCGGCCGCGTACACTGCGCCCCCGGCCAACACCCTTCCGGCTGGTCGTTTCCTCCTCGGAGCTACTGTTTTTCTCCTCATCCTGCGCACTGGTCGTGGCGGCGTACTCGTCCGTGTCCGGCTCCGGTTCGGGACTTTTCGACGGCGACCGACGGACCCGGCCCCGGGTCGAACGGCGTGGGGTTGATTTTTCCGGTGTGCTCACACCGCCACTTGCTTTACGGCGCATTGCTGGAAAAAAGGGGAAAAGCGGCAACACTTTAGCAAAGAAGCGAATTTAGAAGCCACCATGGAGGGCTGGTAGTTATGTTGTTGATGCGCTTCTTTTTTCTTCTTCCTGTCCCTTAGCACAATGCATGACCCCCTTCACCGGGCGGCCATAGCGCGAGATACGAAGTGAAAAACACAAACGCTGAGCGTAATTACCGTTTCGCGTGTCTCGTTCGCTGCTGAGAGAACACTTTCTGATGCACTTTAACCGATAAAGTAGTACAAAGTGGAATCGATTTAACCTTTTTTCACTGGTAATAACAATTGGGAATTGTGCCGCAAGCCGAAGCTCTACAGATTTTTTTCTATTCGCGTCCAATGAGCGACGGTGACAGCCAGAGTGACCAGAAATACCGATTTATCTGTATTCCTACCGATTTTT
>VTWG01000021.1:0-10001 GCA_008817895.1 Anopheles fontenillei
AATTGATTCCGGAATCGGCTCCGGAATAGGAATCGGTTCCGGAATCGGCTCCGGAATCGGAATCGGTTCCGGAATCGACTCCGGAATCGGAATCGGTTCCGGAATCGACTCCGGAATCGGAATCGGTTCCGGAATCGAAGTCGGCTCTCGAATCCGAAATGGCTCATAAATTAGAATCGGCTACCAAACGGAGTCAGTTTCGGCATCGCCATAAAAAAGGCGTTGGGTCCAATCATACTACGTATTGCTAACCGCAAAAATCCAAATTTACTTGTAAAAGATCCATTCTCATGGAGATTCCCGGACTGATTTTGCTCCGGAGGCAACACCGGAATCGGCTCCGGAGCCAACTCCGGAATCGGCTCCGGAATCGGCTCCGGAATCGACTCCGGAATCGGCTCCGGAATCGGAATCGATTCTAGCATCGGAATCGGCTCCGGAATTGATTCCGAATACGGAATCGGAATCGGTTAGGTCCGATTCCGAGCTCCCACCACTAGTCTGTATTCTGCCATCTTCTCCAAGTTCTGCCGCATAGTAAAGATCTGATCAGTGGTTGATTTTCTGTTTCGTTTCGTTCCTCTTTGAACATTTCCGACTATCTCTTCGACGTGCGGGACAAGGCGATCCTGAAGGATCAAGGATAATATTTTATAGGCGGTATTCAACACCGTAATACCCCTGTAGTTGTTGCAGTACAACCTGTCTCCCTTCTTGTAGATGGGTTAGATGATGTCGAGATTCCAGTTACAAGGTATCGAGATTCACTATCCCACACCTCGGTAACAATTTGATGAATTTCCTTTTCTAATCATGCACCTCCAATCTTGACCATTTCAGCTGCGATTCCGTCGGTTCTGGGTGCCTTGTTACTTTTCAGCCGACGGATAGCTTTTTGAGTTTCTTCTATACTAGATGGCAATAGCATGATATCTGCTAGTGCAGCCTCTAGCTGTTTATTAAACTGTTGCGAGAGGAC
The DNA here is from genome assembly GCA_008817895.1 of Anopheles fontenillei. Lineage (NCBI taxonomy): Eukaryota > Metazoa > Arthropoda > Insecta > Diptera > Culicidae > Anopheles > Anopheles fontenillei. The sequence continues at coordinate 980 of VTWG01000021.1, forward strand.
CTCTGGCTGGTTACTAACCAGATCTCCATTATTGTTGCAACAGCAGGTTACCTTAGGTGCAACGGTGTCCTGCTATCGCTTGGTAAAACTTTCGTGCCAGTCCGTACGCTTCTCTGGTTTGCTTGCGTTCCCGTCTGTTTTGCTCTTCCCATGCGTGTTTCTTGGAGCGGTGAACTCGTTTCTCTTCGCCGTCTATAGACCTCTACGCATGCTCGCGTTCTATGCCGTTGCTGCATCGCTCGGTATGCATTATTCTTACGTTCAGTAACTTGTTTGCATTCTCCGTCGAACCTGCCAGATTTGGTGTCGCCACGACGTGTTGGGAGTATGTTTCTTGCACAGTTTATTATTTTTGTTTTTAGAGCGTTCCACCTCTCGCTTGTAGTTTCATATCTGTTTTCTGGTAGTAGAGACTCGTCTCGCCAACTTGCTCGTTTTGTGGTTAACTAAGAACTATTTATTATGTCAGAAGGCATAGGCTACTATGCCTAGGAAGCAAAGTTCTGCTGAGAAAAAGCATAGCCTACCACAGTTACCGAAAGCCTAAAAGGATGGCCAAATCAGCCATCACGGGATGAGCGATTCCATGGGTAATTCTGCAGCAGAACTCAAATCATCAGATCCTAGAAAGCAATTATGTTTGGCAATAGTAGCCCATTTTATGTTTGGGACAAACGAATTTATTTCATTCCTTCATTTGAGTTTTGTACACACACACACACGACACAAACTAGAGCCAGAGTTTACGAGCTTCCTGGATCGCTAGATACAAGTGTCTTTGTGATATTGTGTAGCCTGTTGTAATGGTCGCGCAGATATATTTCATTGCTGAACGTTTTCCCGCAGTCCTTGCATTCGAACCTTTTGCCTTCGTTCGCGTGGTTAAGCTAGAAACACAAAAACACAAACATTTGCAACAGCGCGCTTACGGTAACGAATTTGAATTGACTTACCATATGATATCGGTACGTTTTGTGATGGATGAAGCCTTTGCCGCATATTTCGCACGTTTTGCATATCTTTTTGACGTGTATCTGCTGGATGTGGCCCCGTAGGTTGGACACGTGCCTGAACGTAGCCGGACAGTGCGGGCACACTTCCAACCGTTCGTCCCGATGGTACCGGACGTGGCTTTTCAGATGGTTCGTCAAGGCACCACACTCATCGCAGAGGTGTCGCTTCCTTTTGACGCGTGGGCGCTCCTGCAAGAACCAGCAGTCGTCCTCCTTCGGCGTCGGTGTCGGCATTGGTGCGAAAATTGGTTCCATCTCGTACCCATCGTTCACCAGCGGTTCCGGGATGCCGTCCGTTCGCTTTACGAACGATCCTTTTTTGACGCGCTGTTTGCGTTTACGGCGGGGCGGCTCATTATAGTCTACCATCCAGAGGTCATCGTAGGACATTGGCTCACCGATTTCAATGTAGTTGGCAGAGTGGGCGAAATTTTCGTCGTCGTCGGCGAACACATACTCGATCGACTCATCATTGCTAATGCAGGAAGCAGCTGGCGGACTGTACGCACGGTAATGCTCCTGTGGTAGCTGTGGTTGTACCACCGGATAATGCTTCTGCTGAACGACGGTCTGCTTTGGTCTCTGCTGTGGACTCGCTAAAATCTCAATTTCCTCCAAAGTCTCTATTTTGGTCAAACTCTCAATTTTCATCGGAACGTCCTCAACCGTATCCACCGGTTTCACTTCCTCTGTAAAGTCTTCGAAATCGCTGTCCAAATATTCAATCGTATCGCCGTACATTTCCTTCACGCTGGAAACCATCGCATCGTACAGCTCGTGGAAGAGGGCATCATTGCCCAGGCAGGTGTCCCGGAATATGGCGGTGTGTTTTAGATTTTCCGTACACTCCAAGCACATGGCGTACACCGTTTTGTTGTCCTCGTTTATCTGGAAAAAGAAACAACCACACAGAAAAGAGCGAATTAAAGTGCTTCGTACGTAAAAGCGTATTTGATGGCGTCAGTCGCCAGCAGGCGTCTGGCCTTACGTCTATCCCGGTGAACCGTGCTACATCCTCTATCTCCAGCGAAAAGTCTGGCGCTTCCGCTATTGGGATAAGATATTCTTCGTCCTGCGAGAGACAAAATCGACAAATTTTCACCATTTTCAGCGTAGTCGCGTCCTCCATTGTGAAGCGATTGTGAGCATTTGTTGGTAAATATAGGGTGAGCAAGGTTTGCCAAGAACTGTCAAAACGATGCTAGCGCACAAATCACACAACCACACGCGCACACACGCACGCACGCACACCAGCACTGATGTTTGTGCGAGTAATAGTGATGTGCACACTTACGATCCCGATCCGATTTATACTCCGATCAAATGGGAACCATTAGTTCCGCGAAGAGTCGGAGTCGTCCGGAGTTTTCCGGAATCGGAGTCGGTCGGAGTCAACTGGAGCCGTCCGATGCAATGTGCTTGTGATCAGGCATTTCCTTTCGTTGTGTTTTTTGTCTTTCACTTTTCACTTCGTATATAGACCCTTGTTGCGAAGGCCGACTCCGGACGATTACCGGTAAATTAAGAGTAATTTAATGATAAATTAGCAGTCGTTAATTTATCCATTCGAGCAGTTTTGATAGATCCTATTCCTTCCTTTATTTTATTTCGATTTTTCGGCTGAGTTGTTAATAAATATCACGAATTGCGTTTAATTATATTTTAATGGTTGTATTTAATCATTTTCCTTGTATCATACAAACGATTACGATGTTTTTGTTTCAGCAAACTCAACTGGAACAGCCGCTTCATCCAGAAAAGGTTATGTGCAATTAGCACTAATAAATCTTCCACTAAATGTTCATTAAAACAACACTCTTCATGTTCTTATTTACAACTTTACAATGATAACAAGCGACAACACTTCGTACTGCTAAATTGCTCTCAAATTGCTGTTGTGACTGACAGAAAACTGCTCGAATGAGTAAATTAACTGAAGGCTGTCTGGATGGGGACTCCGGACGACTCCAGTTGATTTCGGACGACTACAGACGTCTCGATATATTGCTTGGCGGATTTACCATCCGGAGTCGGTTCCGCAAATATCGGAGTCGGATTGGACATGCCTCCGGATTTATACCATCTTTACCCTTCAATAGCAAAGAAGTACTGCAGGCAAGCAACAAATGTAGGAAATATGCTTTAAAAAAAAGCACATGGCGTGGTTCTGGAAGCATTTCGCTTATTAGCTGTTATTAGCTGTTATAAAATTGGATAAAAAAATATTCATCTTAAACAATTTAATTATATTTTGCCTTGAGAAACGTTTGTTCAGTTCTTTCGCAAAGGCGATCGGTAAGACCGTGCTGAGCAGATCGATTTCCGATCCTATTATTTACTTTTGCTGGCATCGCATTCACCTCTAATTTAGCAAATATGAGTAAATCATAAATATTTGCCGAGAAGAATATCCTTTAAGTTTGATGAATTATTAACATTTATCAAAAATTTGTTTTTATCATTTCCTTACGTTCCATCGTACCAAGCTACAAATTAAAGTGATTTTTTTTAAATACTTTCGTGAAGAATAAAAAGATAATAAATACCATTGAATAAACTAATAAATACCTCCTCCTCTATAACACTAAATATTTGCTCTCCTTACTAATCAACACCACCATTCTTGGCCAGAGTATTTCTTCGTTCCGTGTCCAGCCTCGACAATGGCGAGTCAAGCTCAAGCATGCTCAAGCTAATAATACAATACTAGGTACAGTTGGATGAGCTAAATCATTGCAAATCAAAGTCAATTGTCGAACGACATCAGTCGCAGCCCTGGTCTGGAAGATTTGATTGCTACGCGCTACTGGCAGGAACCGTATTCTCGTTTTCTACCAGCACTTCCGGGTGCGTTCGTTTCATATGCATTCTCATCAGAGCCTTATAGCGGTACGGTCTACGGCAGACGTCGCATTCGTAGAGCAGCCCACTGTGTGCTTGTTCGTGGATTCGCCTCGCATACTGGCTTTTAAAACGTTTGCCACATTCGCTACACTCGTACGGTCGCTCCGACGAGTGCGATCGGCCGTGTTTCTTCAGATCATACCTTAAAAATTAAATAAAACCCATATATTTGTTAACCAAATCAAGTTACTCCATGAACCCATCTCTGGCGCAATGTGTTACCTCGACGAGAAAAAGGCACCGCATAAGCTGCACTCAAATTTGGTCGCATTGCTGTGACACTTTTTCACATGCCCTCGCAAGCCGCTCGCGTGCCGAAACACTTTCGGGCACACTTTGCACTTGTGCGTGTCACCGATGCCGTGATGCACAACCTATAGAACCCGGGAGAAAGAAGAGAAAAATGCCATTCACACATGGGTTGGCAATGGCTACGTGCACAAACCAAGTACCAAACTTACCATGTGCGAAACGAGGGAATTGTTGTGCGTAAATCCTTTGCCACACAATTCGCACGATTTGCGTATCCTCTTCTCGTGCACTGCCTCTATGTGCCGCAGCAGGTTCGAGTATTCCACCATCTCCACCGGACAGTGGGGGCAGGCGTGTTTGATCAGCTTGGAATGGTTCAGCGTGTGTCGGGGCAGATCGTTGATCAGCACACCGCACGTGTCGCACAGATATTTCCGTTGCTTTTTCTTCGGCCTCGTCCGTGCCCGTGGTTCGGTCGGCCGGGGGAATGAAGCTTGCTCCTCGTTGACGCTTTTTACCCGCTGTGTGGCTGGAGTGGGCGAAAGGAGTTGCCTATCGGTCGGTTGCGCACCGTGGAACCAACCATCTTCACCAATTTCGCTTTCGTCTGACAGTGACGGATCGCCCGGAACAATGTAGTTGGCCGAGTAGAAGAAATCGGTTTCTTCCGTCACCGGCTCATCGATACTAAACTCCTCTTGCTGTTTTTCGTGCAGTTCCGATACGACATTTGCGTTATCCAATTCCTCATTTCCGTGCTGGATAACCTCAACAATGAATTCCTCTTCGAGATAATCGCTGGATTCATACTGGAGATTGCCGGTGTCATCGTACGGCTCGTCGCTGACCTGTTGCTTCGCAGAATCGGAATCGATATTGTCCGGAGTGTCAGTTGGGGTGTCTACCTCCGGTTCGCCGGTTGAGGCAACGAGCACGTGCAGCTGTTGGAATAGCACGTCCTTGCTAATGCATGCCTTCCGGAACTCGGCAGACTGTTTCAGCTTGATGATACAATTAACACACACCCGTACGGTGGAATCTTCATCTGTATCGAGCTACAAACGAGAAAGAAACGAGACATCGTTAGAAGCTTTGCCCGGTAAAAGCTGAGCACACACAGCAAGGATATAGGATAGGATAGCTTACCAGAATGCCGGTAAAATGATCTATTTCCTCCAGGGTGATGGAAGAATCTGTGAGGATTTTTACAGGAACCAAGCAATTATCGTCCCGACACAGACAAAAGCGACAAATGAGCAGCAAGTTTGGCGGAGCGCCGTTTTCCATTGCGAAGCTGCCCATAAACTGTGTGTAAACAATGCGCTCGACCCAGCTGTAGGGATGGGTCCACTAACACCGTGCTATCACGCACAGCACAGTAAAGAGTGTGAGCACAAAAATTGTGGTAGCACTTATAGCACAATTTTGTGCCATAGGGTAGATGTACCAATTGTTGTGCTATCGACAAAAATATCAAAATTAAGAAAATAATGTGATTATTTTCGATTTCAAATAAATGTATTTGTGTAATTTATCTTTTTTCCTTATTTTCTAAAAAGATTTACAATTTTTGGAAGTCAACTAATCAAAACATTACTATAATTATGATTATGTCTAAAAATCAACCCCTGCTTATCGACGAGCGAAAAAAAAACCGCTCAACATTCAATTTCATTTTATAACTGTGCTTTTTATTAAGTTGAAATATAGCAGAACAATTGTTGAATAAAAAACTTTCATGTACCAATTGTTGCGCAATTCTCATGCCTACAAGAATTGCTGTCAGATAGCAAAAAACAGTTCACATGCAAAATCGTACAAAGTTGACATTGTAAACTTTATCTTAAAATATTCTTATTTATCGTAAAATATTAAAATTTATTGATTTTCAACATCTATTTATCAAACATTATACAGTAAGAATTAAATAGTTTAACACTTTTTAGTTGGCTTGCTTTTTAGTTGAACGCTAGATAGTTGGCTGACAGTTCAATTAACAAGCATGCGTTTGTATGTATGGAAAACCCGGTTTTTAAAAATTTCACAAAAATCGCATGGCTTACCGAGAAAAATATCAGAAAATTTTTATATGGAAAAACGTGCCAACTAAAAATCACATATTCAATAGTTGACAGGGAATCGAAGTGCAACCAGTGAGTTCAGACTGTAATTGTAAATTCCTTTAAGACATTCACTTTGATGTTAAAAATCAATTCTAGCTCATTTTTTGGACTAGCACAACAATTGATACACTGCTAGCACAACATTTTGAACACATAGCACAACAATTGGTACAGGGAAGAGATTTTGTAAAATGGCTATAATTTTTATAGAAATTATACAATATACCTAATGTAAAAGCAATAACGAAACAAAGATATTTGTCCATCTATTTCACCATTGTTTATGGACTTTTATTCAGTAGTTTCGCCACAATTCTTGTTTTAGTCCAAACGCTGTAAAATCTGGTCCATAATTGGTGCACCTACTCTATCACAAAATTGTGCGGTAGCACAAAAGTGGTACCACCATAATACCGTACACCGAATTGTGCGTGGTAGCACCGCACAACACAATAAAAAGTACTACTTGACCCATCACTACCCAGCTGCGTGTTGTCAAACCGTTGACAACAATGATCTGATTTTGAAAGAAGTGTGTGTATTTTCGGAAATTGTTTGGAATATGCTTGTCCCGGCTTAATTTCCACCGATCACCATCGCGATGGAGCGTGCCGTTCCGGAGCAATTAATAACAGTGTGCCGGTTTTGTTTGTGCGAGGACGATGATTGTTTGATTCCTATCGAGGATTTACTCGACTTTGAAATTACAACCGAAGATTTAGAACGATTCTCCGGGATAGAGGTAAGCGACATGGTTTGCTCTACCTCATACCGCAGCTGTTTGTAAACAAATGATCAATTTTGCTTGAATTTGCAGATAAACGACGACAACAAGACAACGTTCTCAGTATGTATGGACTGTACCAGCAAGCTGAAAGTAGCAGCCACCTTCCGCAACACGTGTCTCAAAAATGACCCGCTTTTTCGCGATCTGTACCAAGTGCTGGTTGCTAGCGGCAAGGAAAGGCTACAGAAAGTCGTCGCTCGTATCGAGCTATCGGATACAGACGATGGAATGGACGATGAAGACGCTCNTTGCAGATAAACGACGACAACAAGGCAACGTTCTCAGTATGTATGGACTGTACCAGCAAGCTGAAAGTAGCAGCCACCTTCCGCAACACGTGTCTCAAAAATGACCCGCTTTTTCGCGATCTGTACCAAGTGCTGGTTGCTAGCGGCAAGGAAAGGCTACAGAAAGTCGTCGCTCGTATCGAACTATCGGATACAGACGATGGAATGGACGATGAAGACGCTCAAACCAAACCGGTGGTGATATATCTAAACGACCCCCTGTGGAAACCATCGAAAGAAAGCGTACCGGAAGTACCCCCCGAGCCGAAGCGGCCGAAACGATCAGTCGAAATCCCGGCNCCTCCCGAGCCGAAGCTGCCGAAACGATCAGTCGAAATCCCGCCAGTGGTTACTGAAGACGACGATGGTACCCAGCACAGTGAAGCGTTTTCGTGCGCAAGCACCACCGATGAGGTTGTGTGCGATGGCGAGCTCTTTGCGTACTCGGCCAACTACATCGAGCCGGGCGAGGTACTGTTCGACCCGAACGAGATGTGGCAGATGTTTATCGATTGGGGCGGTAGCTTAAACCCACCACCTCCTCCCGACGTTCCGTATGTCTATGTAAAGGGAAAGCGCAAATTCCACATGTGCGACATATGCGGGCTTTTTGTAAATTGCCTTCGGCGACATTATGATAATCACAGCGAGGAGCCAGCGTACAGTTGCCCACACTGTCCGGTAAAGATGAAGCAGAAGAGCAACATCGCCCAGCACATACTGCAAGTTCATCTCCGAAAGCCGAATAAAACGTGCAAAATATGCGACAAAAGCTTCATTCATCACAAGACGTACCGATACCATATGGTTAGTATTGGACAGAATGGTGCAGAATGTGTGAAGGCAATTGAAAATGCAATCCTCTATCCTTCCTTTCAGCTCACACACGAGGGAGAAGGAAAAACGTTCGAATGTCCGGACTGTGAGAAAACGTTCCCGAACGCCATCTACTTACGGGATCACGTAAATCGGCTTCATAACGCAGCGAAGGCAGCGAAGAAACCCCAGGAACCTGGAGAAAAGGTACAAAGGTAAGCGAACGTTTCCGCCCGTTTTCAAGGGAAGTTAGTGATCTTATCATGTGTCTTGCATCTTTTAGAAAACGGAACCGATCGCAAATGCAATCAGCCAAAATAATAGTTCGCCAGACACCTTAATCACGTGTCGTTCGTCCCAGTACGGTGCACAAGCACAAATTCAGCCGTACCCTAATTTATTACGAACTTTTTTTTATCTTTTTTTCGATTCGGTGTTTCTATCCAAACGTTGGATGGTAAATTACAACACCGATACGTTTCATTTTTAACATTACGTGAAAACATTCTTTGGAGAAATTCTTCGATAGCCATGTGAATATTTTATAGTACTAGTTAATTTGTCCCGGTTGCAGAGTTTCGCAACAGAGCCTAAGACGTGTATACTGACTGCAGGGCTCGTTGAAATGTTTTCATCCAAACATGTAGATAAGCAATTCTGCTCTCTTGTGATGTCTTTTTAATGATACTTTTTATGACCGTGTTGCAATCTTGGCACAGGTTTCCATCCAATTCTTATCCCTGTTTATAGCCCTTCCATATTTTTGTCTTATTTGTATCTTACTTAAATGTTAGTGTTTCCATTACATTAGCAATCGTGGTCCACTTTCTTTTTCAGTAT
>VTWG01000023.1:0-16921 GCA_008817895.1 Anopheles fontenillei
AGGCCGCTTGTTTGGCCAATCACTTAATACAATAAACAATACAATACAATAAAGTTCACTGATTCCTGAGTAATATTTGATTTGTTGGACATTTAAATGTTTCTTTCGTTAGATTAACCGTCAAGGATGGCTGCTTACATGGCAGTTAGTCACACAATTAGTGTCAGAAAAATGGCCAAACGCTGATCAAATGAACGAATGAAGCCTCCCCCACATGCCTTGTAATCTCCCCCGCCGTTAGTGCCTCTCTGACTGCTTGAAATTCAATTGAAACATCAGAAATGCATTGGTTTAGAAAAAAATCACTAGCAGATTGATAATAATTAATTTAATTCACGTCTACATAGTGTTTGTCCAGCGTAAATGATTAAATAGTTAGATGGACGAATACTTTTTGCGCGCCCATCAAACGACCTTTTTTAGTTTTTTAATTTATTTAGCTGTTATTGCACTATTTAAATGCTTATTTTTAGCAGTACGTGTGTATAAATAGTTCCTTTATCAAACCTCATCATTTCTTTTACCGTCCCATGGCAATTGCGGCCATAACTCGCTTTTTTCTGCAAAATATTTAGCTAGACGAATACTTTTTGGACTGACTGTACAGATTTTTTTTAACAAATGATTTTCGTTATTGCCATTGTCTTTGGCATCATTCCAACTACCAACGAATACCTGCAGTTACTGTATTCGGCGTAGAACTTTCCTCTCGATACAGTCAAGAATGTAACGACTAACACTCCCAGAAGCTAAAACTCAAGTTAACCGCTGCTCATTCGCAACTCAAATTTCCCGTGTCTCTCGCCCAGTCCCCGAAGCATTTAGTTTTGCTTTGCAACTACCGAACTTGTGAGTCTTCTTTTGTAAATCCTCACCGAAATGTAGCATCAATCGCAAAGCACTAACTTTTTACTCCTGTAAGAACATTTGAGACGTAAGCAGAGACTGCTACTTTTGCTACAAAAGACTTGTTCACTAAGTGATTTCTCTTCCAAATACAAAACAAACTAACATTGTGAAAAGAAAACTTCCATCAACTTCCATTAACATTAAAAAGTGTACTGTAGTGTAAAGACCACATACAGTTGGTGTTTATATCATCAGGGTCGAGATTTAATTGTGCTGCTCGTTTGTTAACCAAACGGTCTGTTCTACTTCCACCGTTAGGGTTGTATTTTAAACTCCCTTGTTCTACCTTTAAGCCTCCCGGACGGGATTCAATACAGAGGAATGACCAAATGACCAGCAAACCGCATTATCAGCAAACACAATCAGTTGTTATTATTCGATTACCGTGCGACCAGCGATCCATTAGCGTTCCAATCGGAGCACATGCCAGCGGAAAGTGCACTTTTCACGTGCAAACCAATGCACGAACCATAAATGGTCGGCAAAGAAGTGCAGTGTAAGCAGTAGTAAATCCAATGCTTTTTTTTGCTGTCCATTTCAACTCCATTTAATTAAGCTTGGTGTAAAGTACATCGGATGAATTTAAGCTCCATATTAACCTTTCGAAGAGTATTCGCGTCGGCGAGGATTACGGTTTTGATAAGCCGGAGTGGAATAGAATTTCTCGGTAGGACACTATTGGAAATAAATCCGGCAGAGCGTCGCTCCATTCGGTCCTAGTAGCCATGACCGCCGTGTCCTAGCGACATCCTAGAGTGAGACAACAAGCACAGTTCAAACACATATTCAAGCCCCCCGCCCGTACACCGGCAAACGCTTTCTCTGTGTGCGTGAGTGTCTGTTTGAAGGGTTTCCTAAGCAGCTGCGGAAAGTTCCCATCCGTCATTATCAATATTGCATGGGCCCGTGCTTTGCATGTAAACCTCCTGCAACGGGGTAGGCCTGTCCCACACGCATACACACAACTACCTGCACACATACGTCCCAAATCCACACAAAGGACCACAGCATAATCAGGGGGCAATTCATTACGAGCCTCGCCAGCCGCATCAGTCGCCGTCCAGTGCTGGTCGTTGTAAGATGGCCGCAAAAGGAAATTCCGCCGACCGGAACGCCCCCGAGCTGAACCGTGTGTTGAGTTTTTATCGCAATTCCACTATCCTGCTGACGGGCGGGACAGGGTTTCTCGGCAAGGTGCTGCTCGAGAAGATACTGCGCTGCCTCGGTGTTCGGAAAGTGTTTCTAGCGGTGCGGATAAAGGATGGCCGCAAGCCGGCCGAACGATTGCAGGAACTGCTCAAGGATGCGGTAAGTCGGCGAGGCGATGACGTGGGCGAACAACAAAGCCCGGTATTAATCTAATCAGCTTTTGTTTTGTCTGTGGGTGTAGCTGTTCGATAGGCTGCGGCAGGACGCCACCGTCGAGCAGCTGCTCGAACGTGTCGAACCGGTCGAAATTTCGCTCGAAGCGGGCGACGGGCTCGGGCTAGGAATGGATGAAACGACCGAAACCCGCCTACTCCAACAAACGGACGTCATCTTCAATGTGCTAGCGTCGGTGAAGTTTAACGAAAGCATTAAGAATGCCGTCGACACGAATGTCGGCGGTACGCGTCGAGTGTTGCAGCTGGCGCGCCGCATGCAACGGCTAAAAGCGGTCGTGCACGTGTCCACCCTGTACTCGAACTGCGACAGGACACACATCCGCGAGCGTGTGCACGATGATACGCTGCTACGACCGGAAGCTGTACTAAATGTAAGAGGAAAACATTCCACCGGAAAATGGCCTTTTGTTTGAAGCTCTCCTTCTTAATTAAAGCTGTCGAAGCTGCTGTCAGCCGACGAGATGGACGGGCTGCAACACTGTCTGCTCGGCTCGCTGCCTAACACGTACACGTACAGCAAAAAGTGTGCCGAGTCGCTAATTCAGCAGCACTTTTCGGACTTGCCAGTTGGCATTTTTCGACCTCCAATAGGTAAGTAGGGCTGGAGATTGTCAGCTCTCCTTTCCGAAGAAGTCTCTCACTCGTTTTATTCTTCGTTAATTCCAAAATTCAAAAGTCCTCTCAACGTACCGCGAACCGATCGCGGGCTGGACGGACAATCTGAACGGCCCGGCCGGACTGTGCCTGTGGACGGTGAAGGGTTACGTGCGCGTCATCCACGGCAACGGGCGCAAAAAGGCAAATCTCGTCCCGGTGGACTACTGCGTGAATGCGCTGCTGGTGGCGGGCTTTGATGTGGCCGACCGATCGATGGCACGGGGGCCAGCTCCGGATAGTCGGACAGGCTGGGAAACGGTGCAACCGGTGCCGGTGTACAACTATCTGTACGACCGGCCCAACCTTACGTGGGGCCGGTACATGGGCACGGTGTCGATGGGATTTGACGGCTGGATCAAGCGACTCTGCTGGTAAGTTGGGTGGGCAGGGGGAAATCAATATTGTGGTTTGCTAATAGGGCGTTGTTGTTGGTGGGGGTCGATTGATTGAAAGTTGGTTTTACGTGTGTTATGGATTTTGCTCTGTGTTTTTTTAAATATTAATTAAAATATATTTTATAATTAACTTTTTATATTTACCTTTACAAAGCCATTGCGGGCCGCATAACAGGCTCTCGATGGCCGTATGCAGCTCGCTGGACGAAGTTTGGAAACCCATTTCTTATATGATAGAATATAATTAATAACCTGCAACAAATGGTGCTGGTTTAAAGGTTTAACAGGCTTTAATAGGCCAGAAGCTCGAACAATTTCAAAACAGTTCTCTTCATGCCATTATTACCCTTAACAAGAACTGTTGTCAAGAATGAATCAACTAGCAGACTAAAATTAGGGCAAACAGGAAAGAAGGTTCAACTAAGGTATCTCAGAAGGGTCAGTCTTGTCGAACATAGAGTTCTCGTATCCTCTTTACCAAAGCACTACCGTTTTAATTGTCGCTGTTTCCTAAGCTGATTACGGATACGGAGGTGGCACTTTGGTCCCGTCAAAGTCGGTTAAATGTTTTGAAATATGTTTTGCTACATTCTGGTCAGTTGCTTAAACTGGCTATCAAAATACCTCTGTCACATATAAAGGAGGATAAACTAAAGGAGGAACAGACTGAAATTCTCATAAAGTAAATTAAGAAAAATCAATGATTGTTATTTAATTAATTTTTGTGACTAGTGCTGTAAAACAAAGTTATTTGATAGACGTTTTAATTATTTAAGTTATTTACGTTATTACGACGTTTAAGTTATTTTTGACGAACCCTTTGGACCATAAAAATATAGATAGTTTCAGCTCCATTTTGGCCAATATTTGTTAAGGAGTACACACGAGGAATGGCGTTTCGTAGACCTCATAAATCATTAATCAATTTTTGTTTGACATGGATGCGTGGTTCTCGAAGTTTTTTTTTTCAAAGTTGTGGCATCGATAAGTGGCCTAAGGAATTGTCCAAGTCTTTTAATTCTTGTCTATCCTTACTCATCCATATGTTTACTGGTTATAACGTAATCAAGCCATCAAGAGGTACATTACAGCTGCAAAATCCCTACCTTTGAATCTAGCTTATACCGTTATGATTCAAATTACGCGCAGCTTCAAATTCCGGACATTTGGCATGTTTTCATTGAAGTTCTTCTTGCCCAGTCCGTGGACATGCTGCTTTTTAATTTTAGATGTTTTTCATGATGTGCTAGAATAAATCGAATGTCTGACCCCTAGTAGGCCCTGAAGCCGCAGTAAATCAATATATTCTATCGGTCAGTACACCACCAGAGGCATTCTTAGCAGATTTGTTTCAAACTCACGTCAGTGTTATTTCTTCGATAATTCCTTTTAATTGCGTCCACGTGCATTGAAACACGCATCGGAATCTTTAGTGGAAGTAGCTGTCAACGCGAAAACAATAGTGTTTCATTATAGTGTGCTCTGAATTTCATTAAACTACATATTCAATTCTGTCCGGAAAACGAAGAAAGATATTTTATCTTGTTTTTATATTGGGCCAGCCGAAGTAAATTGTGATTTATTGCTTAAAAGCATTTTTTAGACAGTTATAATAACAAGCAAACAACGATATTTGAAGATGTATGTGACAAGTGCATTGATGGCCGTACGGCGAAGACCGTCAATTCGCGTAGCAGTTTTTCGGTTATATGCATCTACGATTACAAGAGAAAAAACAACATCCAAACTCTTAATGTATTTAAGACCATCGTTCTGTCGGCCTAGGAAGACACTGACATCCAGAATCAAGTGTCCAGACCTTGAAACAAGTTAAAAACTAAAAAGGTGTAGTGTGTGTGTAAATTTGAAGATTACAAAAGGAATTTGGAGGCTGACCGGAATATGAATTTTGGAAATTATTGGAAAGCGTTATTTTTTTAGGTTTGCAATAGGTACGCTCAGATACGGCATATCTTTCTCCGCGAACCTTTCTCCTTCCACTAGAAACAAGTGTCAAAAAAAGATTCGCCAATATTTTTGCGTTCAAACACCACGAATCTTAACAGGATAAAATTATAGTAATTTAACAAAATAATTCGTAAAACACGGGTTCTTGTTGTAAGAAATGTACAATATACAACCGTTAGAACACTTTGCGCTTGAGAGCGATCGAAAAAATACACCTGTTCTCACTTTCCTCTGAATCTTTATCCCGTTGCTATGGATCGCAATCCATGAGAATGGATCGCAATCAACTACGTCTGAATCGTTTTCAGCTACGTTTCGATCGTTTTCAGCTACGTTTGGATCGCTCTCTGACCGCGAGGCCACATGAGGTGAAATATACAGTGAAATGAATTACTTGACAGGCGAAATATGTGACGGATAAAGCATCTCAACCAAGGTGTGTTTATTTAGAAGGTGAATTATTAGCGCGTTTGCCGGGCGCCATCATTGAGTATTGTTACGTCAAATCGCATACAATTTTCTATACCCCTCTCCAGCCCTTCCCGATTTTACACCTGTTCTCACTTTCCTCTGAATCTTTATCCGGTTGCTATGGATCGCAATCCATGAGAATGGATCGCAATCAACTACGTCTGAATCGTTTGCAACTACTTCTGAATCGTTTTCAGCTACGTTTGGATCGCTCTCAGCTACCTTTGGATTTTACGGTAGCTCGCGCAAATTTCGTTTTAGCGCACCGTTTATTTGGTGACCGCGGGACACATTTGCACCCCAAGGAAAGAACTAAACAATTAATGCATTCAATTATAAAATCTTATCGTATTTTTTATATGAAGCTTACATCACCATTCATACGTTTTTGGTTATTAGACCAAGTATTCCAAACAAACCAGCACAATCTTCTTCTTTTTAGCGTAACGACCTACGTGGTCATTTAGTCTTGTTCAGGGTTTCGAGGTATAGCCGGATATTCCATCTTTAGAATGGAGGAAATCTGTTCTGATGCGTAGAAGCAGACAAATCTGTCAAATGTTGTTTATAGCTCAAAAATGGGTTTTTAACACATATTCTCAATTGGGTTCAAACATAGAACAATACGAAATTGTTGCTTTTCAAATTGTCTGTCATGAGGAGAATCGTGAGGTACGCCGAATGGTCACTAAATAAACTTTGCGCTGCAACGAGATTTACGCGAGCTACCGTAAAATCCAAAGGTAGCTGAGAGCGATCCAAACGTTGCTGAAAACGATCCAAACGTAGCTGCAAACGATTCAGACGTAGTTGATTGCGATCCAATCTCATGGATTGCGATCCATAGCAACTGGATAAAGATTCAGAGGAAAGTGAGAACAGGTGTAATACCGGAGCACCCAGTATTGTTATGTCAAGTCGTGAAATTGTCAATTTGCTCTGAAGCACTTCACCTCCTAATATCCATACACCTTGATCTCAGCAACCAGCTGATGTAAACAAATAACGTGCACAAAATCGTAACTAAATCCATTGAATAACTTCAATATTGAGTACTTCGTCAACTTTGAGTGAACAGTTCATCATTTTTTCCAATTAGGGAATGTTCTGCTTAAGAAGACATTCTTTATAAGTGAATTTCGAAAGCGAATTTTGTATCTCCCCCAACCCTTTAGCTGTACCTGTCAGATATTTCGCCTGTCAAATAGTTCATTACGCTGTATATTTTACCTCATGTAGCCGCGCGGTAACAGAATATGCCGTGTCTGAATGCGGATAATAAATAAGAAAATATACATACCAAAAATGCCTAAAGTGTCCATAATTCGAAGCAATACGGTACCTAGAAACAAGGATTGCAATATAAGCATTAATTACTATAATATAAATAGTGTCAGATGCAAAAGGATGTTTCTACGTTATCAAATAGTTTCATGGGTAATCCATGTAAAAGAAAATCATTTAATATCCATTTCAGAGAATTCATAGGGCTTTTTACTCCTTTTAACGCAACACCTCACACACTCCTTCTTTTCCGGGGTGTTAAAAATAGCTCAACAATATGTTTACCCAATTTTCATTTCCTTTAAATCATTTCCTTCATAAAAACTCGTCTCACTTGTGAACGCTTGTGCACGCTTCTATGGAAGTTTCCATTGCAAAATCTACACTAGCTGACGCTGGGTTGACACACCAGAACTTCCCATGCATGGTTTAAACTTTGTGACAGCTTTCGCTGAAACTGGAAAATGGACATCAATGCTAAAATGCGCAAAGTTGTACCCTGCTTTCTAGGAAGTTCTGCTCCGCTCAGTCGTGGTTAACCTTCGCCTGGTCATTCGCTGAAGCTCAATTTGTTCCAGTCCAGAGACCACAGGTTCTGGGAACTCCTATGGATATGGTTCATCTTTCTCAGTAATCCTCGGTACGGTCGGACAGTCGAGATTGAAAAGGGTGTCTAAGGCATAGCAACTTGGTTGGGACGTGCTTGTTGTGGATAAAATCACAAACACGTTTGCTTCAGCGCCTGTCGGTAAACCCAAAACTAATATTAAGTAGCTTTTAGACGTTTCGGAAGGACAGAAGATGCGAAATGGAATCTCCCGTGTTACATCGTATGCCGCGTCTAGATAAGAACCAAAATTGGATCTAAACTAAGACCGATAAGCTGAATATTTAAAGCTGTTTTTATTGCGTTCAAATTAATTATTAATAGCTGCAACAACGAAGCAGCAACAGGGTCACGGGGCGTACGGAGAGAAGTCCAAAATTAATTACCCTTTGATGGAATTTAATCGGCTAAGCGCCAATAAACCAATGAATGGTAGCGTAAAGTTCGGCAGACACAAGACAGCGCACGATGAATCCTGTGCAACAGTTTGTGTTTATTTTCAAGCGAAACCCAAACTCCACGGCCACCGGAAGCGTTAATCGCGTTACCGAAATTATCTGAGCGTTGAAGCGGCAAACAAGACGTCTGACAATCCGCTTTGTTTGGTCCTCCCTCTGAGCGCCCCACGCTGGGACGGTTGACGTATTTGCCCAGCCATCGACATTGCGAACGGAAAATAGCGCGCGCGGGACGGGTTTGCCAACCACTTTTTCAGCGAAATCGCCCACTTTCGCCAAGCCGATGGAGAAGCTTGGTCGCTTGCAAAGACACACCACTTGCCACGTTTCCCACACACTACTCATATATTTTTCTTTTTTTTTTTTTTTTTGCAGGCCTCATTCGTACACAATCGTCCCGAACAGGGCCCTGTTCCGGGTGCTTTCCCTCTGCTGCCATACCGTACCGGCCTGGCTGCTGGATTTTGTCCGTCAGCTGCGCGGTAAACGGCCCCTGTAAGATATGCTTTGGTGCGATTTGTTTGCACAAAGAAAGAAAAAGAAGCATAAGAAAACAACTTCGAATATCGCATCGAACGCTGACAGTTTCACCATTCCACAGCTACCGGCGAATGGCAGCCAAGACGAACCGATTCCTCGAAACGATGGCCTACTTCGGGCTGCGGGAGTGGCAAATAGCGAACGAAAACGTGGTCCGCTTGCGGACGCTGCTGACGCCCACCGAAGCGTCCCTGCTCGAGTTCGATCTGTCCACCGTCGACTGGGACGAGTACTTCCAGGCCTACATACCCGGCATACGGCGCTACTACTTGGGCGAGCTGCCGGCTGCCCGGGACCGCACCAACCCGGCCCAACCGCTGGCCTGGAATCGGAGGTACATGGGGGGGGGGGGGGGGGGGGGTTTNTGGGGGTGGGGGGGGGGGAGGTGGATTTGATCTCGTTTGGCACGCGTAGTAAATATCTTTATTTTCCCTTTTTTTATCTTTTTTTATTATTTTGGGTGTGGTTCACACACTACAAGGATACAGTTTCTGTGCCGACTGCTGCACCGGCTGATGTGGGTTTTGATCTGCTTAAAGTTGGGCCACCGCCTGTACGTGCGGCGCAATTTATTTTCGATTTTGATCGCATAACGACGCAACCAGTCGGGCAGGCAGGCAGGCATGCTGGCAGGACACACGTGACCTCGGGACGTCGTGTGGACGAAGATGATGCTGTACGGTGTCGAGGGAGTACATACAAGCTGTGGACAGAAATTGTTCATCGAGTGAATAGATATGGACGGTTGCTAGAAATAAAAAAGGAATGTATAGATGGAGAAAATGGTGCAGAAAATTGTTTTTGTTTCCTAGAAATGGTTTGTGAAAAGAGTAAAGTATATTATTTCATTCTTTATTCTTGTTTGCTGGTTCAAGGCAAAGGGAGCTTTCTCATTGCTTTCTTCAGCCTCTTGCATTATTTTTATTATTTTGTCTATTTTTTCCCACTGTTTCTCTTTTGTTTTTATGTTTTTATTTATTTGAAATTTGTTTAGTAAAACATGTTTTATATTTATTAGTTTTTATCTTCGTTTTACATCGGTTTTGTTCATTTGTCTATCAAACTTTTTATTTATTTTTTATATTATTGTAATCTAAATGTGTCTGTTTAAAAGGTTTTTAGATGTGTAGGAAACTGTCTTAATTATTGTCTATTTTTTGTTAATTATTAGCTCTTACATTATATTTACTTATGCAAGTTTTGTAATGTGTTATTATATTTTTTGTAAATTTTCTATTTAGAAAAAAATGCAATCATATATAACGTTGAAAAGCTGGTCAGTTTTACAACAATCAAAAAATCACAACAATATGTTCAACTATATTCTATTTCCAAACCAAATCAAAATGACATTTACTCCAATAAACAAACTCTTAAACCATGATCCATGATTCATGCGATGCGCTCACGGTTCATCGAACGGCCAATCAATCCTCGATTGGAAGTGTCACCATTTCCTCTCATTTATTTGTGACTCCACTTGCGAATAATAAACAAGTTTATGGTTCAAAATGCGTGCAGTACGAGCATTGAAATTGATGAAATATCGATACGCATAGTATACAGCAAGAAGAGAGAGAGAGAGAGAGAGAGAGAGAGAAAGAGAGCTTTTTTATATTTGTTATGATTTGTGACATTTTTTACAGCTCAAGGACACACGGTATAGCCGGCCTCCGTTCACCTTCCATGGCCAGAGCCGTCTGAACCGGTGTGTAATCAAATGGAAAATGCTCGATCGAGGAGTGCACAATTGATGGTACTAAAGGCAGCACAGGGAGCGGCGTGCGAAAGCAATGGGGTAGCCAATTCATTCCGATTGAGTTGCCGAATCATGGAGAGGATGATTTACGGGCTTTGAACCCACCTTGACAGATTGTCACAAATTTTCGGAGTAAAAAATGAAAATAAAAAAATAAAAAGGGACGGTGATAGAAGGTTTCATGCAATCATACGCTTCGTTTCGTTTCGTTCGTTGGCGGGAGCGGGTGGGGGGTGGCATAACTACTGCGCTGGTTAAAGCAATAGAAGTTAGTAATTTTACTGTCTGGCATTGGTGTAGTTTGCAGTCGGTTTGTTGTGGAATCGCAAAAATGAATCGTATGAAAGTGAACGAAGCGAGGGTATGACATTCTGGCTGCAGCTTGAGCGAAGATCAAAGATTTTGTTTTTTGAAAATCCCATTAAAGTGATGGTTAGTTTGTCAGTATGCCAACTGCGGCCAGCCTATGTGGGATTTTACTTTATCTTGCATAGCTGCAGGCGTTCCTCAAGAACGAATGATAATTAATGCTTGGGAAGCACTTTTATATTTAAGCGAATACCGAAGAAATGAAACAATATCATGCAAAGCAAAAGTATAGTAGATATTAATACTGTACGACTTTTGTCCGTGACGTATGAAGCCAATAGGCCGTAAATCGAAAACTAAAACCATCAACAATACATCATATTGCATAGCTTCAGGGGTAGTACCTATGAAATATTCATTTTCCGTGTAAAATAGACCAAAAATTGATCGAAAAAAGCTATTTAATTACGCATGCAATCTTGCAAGGTATCACAATTTCTGATATTTTTTTTGCCTATAAACTTGCCTAAAAAGTTATTCTTTAGAAGATTTCAGCCACCTCATGCTGGCGCAAGCTGTGCGCAGCTGGCTATTGCCAAGCGGTTGGTCTTTCCAATTAAAACTTTTCCCGCCCCAACAGCAGCAGGTAATGGCCGGAACAAAGCAAATAATTGTACGATTAGTTTACGCGCTGAATCATGACATTCGTGAGGGAATTTGGCTTTTATTGGCGTGCCTTTTTTACTTACCTTTGTCATACCACACCGAAGGACGTGGAAAGCTTTTTGATTGCGTATCGTTTGAAGGTCGTTTTATTCGTCGATTTTCACCTTCAAGTCATCACTATTAAAGAATGCTTTAAGAAATGAAAAATAAGGGGAAAAATAGCAAACATCGTGTGGATTCTTAGCTTTATTTAAACTCGTTTAAATGCAAACAGCTCACAGTTAATACACATTGCTCGTTTTGTACTTAAAGTATCAATAAAACGATCGATTTTACAATGTAACTTTTCTCTCTCCCTCTTTCTCTATTCCTCTCCAATTGGCTCAGTCCGCTCAGTCAAAGTACGGGCCAAGCTGCTCCAAATCATTACAGTACAAATGACCACCCTTGGCGTCAGCTGTACCGTTCGAATGTGCTCGATTAGGCTCACCGTCCCCACCACTCTCGCCACCACTGTCCGGGTGGGGATGGTTCAGCGCCATCCGGACGGTGCTGGTGGATTCTCGCGCGGACCCGTTCCGTCTGGCCGCTCCTATCCGGCTTCCGAAGCCATCGGACGGACCGACACTGTCTTCGGTGAGCTGACGTGACGCTAGCTGCTGATCTAGGCTGGCAGCAGAAGATACAATCAGCTTATCGTGCTCGTTCTGCCGTGGTTCTTCCATCCGTTTCTCCCAGCTGGGGGGCCGGTTTTGCCCGAAGTTGGTCGTAACGGAACCGCTAGTGACGCTCAAACCCTCGCCGGCACCTTTCCTTGGCCCGCCGAAGGACAGCTCGTGCAGATGGCCACCGCCCACGGGGTGGTGCGGAAAGTGATGCCCAGCGGGTGGAAATTTGAACTGTGCCGGCAGCTGCTTCGATCCCGAGTACCGGTTCGTGCTCAGCTTGTTCCGTATCGAGGAGGTGGCGTACGTCGACCGGACCGAGCTGACGCGCGTAAAAATCGATGACGTTTTGTCCGACTCGTGGTTGTGGTTGTACGTTTGGTCGCGCTTGAACGGGTAGCGTTTGCGGAACTCGCGCTTAAACTTTTCCTGCAAGAGCGCCACGCGCAAGAGAGCGTTGGGAGAGGTGGTAAAAAGAGCAAAGAAAAAACAAAGGAGAACGAAAGAGATATGCGAATTCAATTTCATTTGCATTTGCCCCTTGGGGTGGATTTGGGCTGTATACTTACGTTATAAATGCCGTAGATAAACGGATTGTAGCAGCTGTTGCTCATCGCAAGCCAATCGCACACGAACCAAATGATGTTGATAAAGCGATATCTGTGCAGGGACGGGAAAGCAGATAATCGAAACTTAATGTACTTTGCGTGAGGCTTATTATTAGGGTCGTTATTGCAGCGCACGTATTCGCCTGACCGAGTGCGTGATTTGGCTGGCCCAGGCAGAGCTTTGTGGAGCTTTGAGGGCAAAGCGATAATCATGCCGCAATCTGTGCGACCGGAATTACAAACGCAGTTTCGTTTCATCTTCCATGTACGATTCGTGTGGTGTCATTGTAGCGCAACCATTGTAAGCTTTTGATGTTGAACAGTGCAAAGGAAATCATTTGCCTTTGATTGTTATTTCGATTGGACTTTCGAATACAGAATGCGCCGGAAAGGTATGCAATTGAAATGCACCCGATGCGAATAACGGTGAGCAAATTGATGGGCAATATTTGGATTGTAATCTTGAACAATTATTTCATAACCAATTGTGTGCATGATCACAATTATTTGCAATCTGCTAAAATTGAACTCATTCGCATCACTAATTCAATTACTTTTAAATCAAACGTATAAAATAATGTTTTGACATCTCACGTGAAATTATATTGCATACCTTCAGGCGCTTATTTCAGGGTTTACAGAAAATAATAATAATCAGCTGGATAATTTATAGCTTTATTTAACAGTACCTTTTCAACCGCTTAAAAATATAATTTGATATAGCCTTATCAGCACACAGAGAAACAATGTTATAAATACCACTTGAGCGTGTAAATTAAAAGTTCTAAATTCTAACGCTCTATGTAGGTGAAAACTACCAGGCGTATCCATCATGAACTAAAAGGAGCAAAAGGGTCATCCATAAAATACGTAACATTCACAGCGAGGGAATACACAGGGGAAGAAACATTATCTAGCTTCCTTAACAGCAGTTAATAGCATTTTATATGATTTTTTTTTACTCTCGCCAAACCATAATAAACCACGAACCACAACCAGTGCTTGTTATTAGAGCTAACTTTATACAGCAAAAAGGGAAAAGTTCTAAGCCACTGTTCCAAAGCACTCTAAGACACAAATTCCAAATTTCGATTTGGTTATCGAACAAAGAGAGCGAGAAAGTGAATCGTTTTCATTATCTTCACATTCTTCGACAAAATTGACGAGTCATTTAAAAGTTACTACACAGGGGCAGCAAAGTTTTTTACACGCCCGATGCTGATGGTTTCCAGTAACCACCGGAAAGTATTAGCCACAAAATACTTTATATTCATAGACGCAGCTGAAGCAGCTGATTGAAAAATATGCACAAACTTTGCGCGGTTCCGTGTACTTGCTGTCAAACTTACTGGTAAGCTTATCGGCATTGACCAGCTGCCAGCAGCGTGCACCCAATATAATGGATCGAATAAATCTACGTCACGGCGGTATTGAATTCGAAATCGGTTTTAACACGATCTAAAAATAGCTCAACAGTTAATGGAACTTCCTACGCATGGAATCAAAGAGAGCTAGGGGGCGAAACATCGAAGTGACAGCGCTACTTACTCATTGATTTCCGGCCACGTCACGTGCAGGATGTTGTACAGCTGCAGCGGAAACCAGCAGACGCCAAACAGTGCCACCACGATAATCAGCATTTTGATAACCTGCTCACAGGGAAAAAAAAGAGAAGAAAGAAGGAGCGAAAATGAAGGAGAGTTATGCTAAACCACTACAAACGATAAGATGCGATAATGGTGAATAATATCCTCTCGAGCTGTATTGAAGGCGAGCAAGCACCACTGCACTCACCTTCTTCTTGTTTTTCAGCATCGTAATGTCGCGCGAGTCCTGCGCATTGCCGGGCGTCTTGGAGCCCCACAGCCGCAGGGCCATCTGTATGTAAACGAAGCTGATGACGAACAGCGGCACAAAGTACTGCACCAGCACGAGCACGTACCGGTAGAGCTGAATTTCTCCATGCTCAAAGTTGACCACCTTACAGAACGGGACGGTAATGTTTGTGTATGTTTCGTTCATGCCGCCTGGTTGGGGTAGACAGAAGAGACAGAAAAAAAGTGGGCTCAAGCAAACGGTATTCAGGTAAGGCTATGTTGGGTAGACCTACCGAGCGCAATGTAGGACACTGGGCGTACTCGCAGCGCAAACAGGATCGGTGCGGCCAGCGCAAACGACAGCATCCAGATGGTGCTGATGACAAACTTGGAGATGTTTTTCGACGTCCGAGCTCTGCCGAAGAGGGCAAACCAACAGGTAATAATCTCAAAAAATAGCAACAAGGGAAGAGAACAAGGTTCGGGATGGTTACCTGAGCGGATTAATGATGGCCCGGTGCCGATCCACCGCGATGGCCGTCAGCGTGAAGACCGACACGTTCACGCTGATCAGCTGCACGAACGGGCAGAACGGGCACATAAACTCGGGCAGATTCCAGCGCTGGAGCAGGGCTGCCTGGAACTGGAACGGGATGGCGAACACGCCAATGGTGACGTCGGCCAGCGCCAAATTGGCGATGAACATGTTCGTGATCGTCTGCATCTGCTTGGTGGTGAGGACGATCCAGATGACGAGCGAGTTGCCTATCACCGCCAGTATGCTGATGGTGCCGTAAAACAGGGACAGGAGCACCAGCAGGCCAATCGGGACTTTGTACAGATTTTCTGTGGTACAGCAATGAGAGGGTGAGAGTTAGTGGGGGAAGTGTGTCAACATGATGATGGGGTAGGACCTCGTTGCATGACTCACCATCCTCCAACACAATCCGTACGTCCGACTGATTGAGGGTGTAGTTGTAAGCGGTGTGATATGCGGTAACGTCCGTTGCCTGCATGATTGCTGCAATGAAGAGGTAATGATGATGATGGTTAAGGACACGTTTGAACTATCGCCGGGGATGTATACGTTTGATGCATCAGTCTCTCCTGTTGACCAAGTGGACTAACTTTCGCACTAAAATAAAGTATGCGGTTAGCGTGATGATGGCACAACATGAAGAGTCTCCCGAGGTAATTTGTTTAACCTTGCGTATGGTTGTTTTGATACGTTTACGGGGTTTTGGTAGTAGGTTGGACTAACCAGACCCTCAAAACTGATGTAGCTCATCAGCAAGTCCTCCGCGTTGGAGTAAATTGTGGTTAATGTGATGATAGTCTTGCTGAAAGAGCAAAATTGGATCTGCCGATGATTGCAGCATCATGGTCTTTACGTCACTCAGAAATGATAGATAAATAGCTAAACTACGTCTCCACGAAGATGACAGTCAGTAATGCATATCATCGAGGCATGCAACGCGAAATCATAACCAAGCGTCGATGCATTATGATTGGACAAAGATATGAGGTTTTTTAGATATAATAGAGACTCCCAGCAAACGTAAAGATGAATTTCCGTCTAAATATTGTTTTATCCGACTAATAACCCTTCGTAAAAAAAAAACTTGCGACAGTGAACCAAAGGTCGTTGGATAGCTTTCGTTTATTTCTTTTCGATCTTTCTTTCATACATCATCTTTAACTTTCGATCGAATTTAGCACGTTTTGTGAAGCATTTACAGTCAGTCCAAAAAGTATTCGTCTAGTTGAATATTTTGCAGAAAAAGGCGAATTATGGCCGCAATAGGCATGGGGTGGTAAAAGTAATGATGAGGTTTGATAAAGAGACTATTTATACACGTACTGCTAAAAATAAGCATTTAAATAGTGCAACATCATAACATCTAAATTAAATAAAAAAACAAAAAAAAATCGTTTGATGGGCGCGCAAAAAGTATTCGTCTATCAGACTTTTGGCGTAATATGCGTATGAAAACAAAGGTTATGGAATCAAAAAATGTCCTGATCTTGTTTCTTATTGCATTTATGACTATTGGTGACTACTTGCACAACGCTCATTTGAACCTTAAAAAAGGCGTATTTTTGACCCACTCATCTTACAAGACTTGTTCCAATTATTCTATGGTAGAAATATTGCATTTCCGGACTACGTGGCCAAGTTCCATTGAAAAAATGGCAACTGATATTATATTGAGAGTCTTCTAAATTATTTTCATCAATTTGGTTTCGGCTGGTATGGTGTTTTGGACAAATGACAATGCTCTGTATGTTCTTCAACTCGACTGACATTGAAACATGTGGTACCTTTTAAGTACAATTTCTCAGAACTGGGAACTCAAAGTACTTAAAAACTACATGAATACAGGGTTTTCGAGGATTATATAGACATGTTCAGCGAGTTGTAG
>VTWG01000025.1:0-70922 GCA_008817895.1 Anopheles fontenillei
CCCTCTCTAGTTCGTTCATTATTTTTTTGCACCCCATCGTGGTTTTGTAATGTGCTCGAGTATATGTATGTAAAGTCAGCGAAAAGAGAGCATCACAGCAAACACTAGTCGAGGGGAGGAGGACGATGTGACGAGCGCAAAAAAAACAGAAAATACAACTGACAGACACGGACGCGGAGCAGCGAACAAAAGTGCGTATGTCTCTCCAAAACGCACACATAATCTATCCTTCTGCTCCCCAACCCACAGACAGAGAGAGATAGAGAAAGAAAGAGAAGAGAGCGAAAAAAGAACAGCACCAACAGCGATAGCCGAAGGGAGCGGTCTAGAAGCGTTTGAAAACGGAAGGTGAGAAGCTAAATTGAAAGCGAAAATGACCACGAAAACAAGAGAAAGAGGCGAAAGCGGCGGAAACAGACAGGCGGCGGTGTGGAAGAAAGATAAGGGTGGTGCCGGTGCGAACGAGATGGGTAGAGTGGGGTGGTTTCGGTGGCGAATTCTGAAAATTCGCCGACTCGAAAAGCGAGAATAACGAGCGATCTCGGGAGGTGTTTGTTCGCTGTGCCCGTATCAGATGTTTTTTTTCTTCTTCTCCCTGTCTGCTTTCTTGGGCAGGAGGTCTAAAATGAAGAGTTGAAGGTAAGACGGACGCGCGCGTCTGTGTTTGTGCGTATTATGCGTAAACAACCGCCCCAATCGCTGTTCTCTCACCCTTCTGGGCATGCAAGCGCGAGCAGTGTAAGGGTGAGCGCGAGGGCGATAGATTGAAATGGTAGAGAAGTTGGAAGAGGCAGCAAATCATATTCGCTCGCCGGCTTACGCATGTCTTACGCAGAAATCATTAGGAAATGAATCCCATGGCGGAGGGCGAAAGGGGAGAGAGAGAGATAGAGGAGAGGGCTGATATGAGGATGGGCAAAAAAGTGTTGTGATGTTGATAGTGGAATGCAGAAGCAGATGAAACGCTGGTGGCGACGGCGAAGGAAAAATCACCCCCGAAACCTGCCAAGAACTGCAAGAAAATAAAGAAACGAGGCAACATTTGGGGAAAAATGTTGGAAAAAAACGACAAACAACAAAAAAACTGTGAAGTAACAAATTGCGCACAGTGGGGAAAACATGTTGATGAGACTGGACAGCGATGGAAGTGCGGAGCAACAATGCGTCATAGGCACTATGGGAGCGCTTCGATGGGGCGTAAATCGTTAGCGATTTGACCTTGAATGATAATTGTTACAGAATTAGTGATAATGACGTTTTGTGTAAGTTTATTTAGATGCATGGAGGAAGATTTTCACGTTATGTAGTAAAAAATATTCCCGTTTTCAAGAAAATAAAATAAATAAATAAGTAAATAATAAAAAAAATATTTTAATACAAGTCAGAATATTTGTTCTACTCCATATTTGCATTTGCAATGAAATGGCCAGGAAAACAATTTAATACTTAATAATCCGACCGAAAATATGTATCTACCTCACAGATAATTTTTTTTGGCTGAGAAGTATTAAAATATAAAATATTTAAATTAATTGAAAAACTTTGCTGTGGAAAGAACATATTTCAGGCTTAGAAGCCTAAATTGTTGGTATCTCGCACATCAGCTGAAGAAAATATTGCGTTATAAACATAACTTTAAAGTTTGTATCCTTTAGTAGACACACACAGTTGCGCTTCCCAAACATTTAAACTGTGTAAATTTACTAAAAAGTTTGTAACAAAACGATGAAAATAACAGAATTACTTATTATTATATCTTCCTTTTGCTGCTACGATGTGACCGTGTTGAGGAGTTGAAAGTAATAAATTATGTCCATTCACTCATATCAAAGTACACCACTGTGCCAACCATGCCGGGATCAATTAAATTCGGGATATATATCTGCACAACTCTTATCCAATATTCCTAAACTTACAAACGCAAATTGTGTTTATTTATAGTACCGTATGTACCGAAATGTTTTCAATTGACGAATCCAGTTCCCAGTCGTAATCATCACATCGCAGCCACAAAAGCATCACTGTCAAGGTCAAATGCTAATCTAACACAAACACTGCCGTCGCCACGTGACCAACGCGGACTGCCGAAGAGGAAGAGACGGAGAGCAGTGGATGGATGCATTAATTATTGAAATATTGATGAGCGTTAGTGGTGGTGGCCGGTTTTGAGGGCGAATGATGATAGCTAACGATTACCTGTTACAAAATATAGCCAGTTCTTAAAAATGTCCATAAATAGCAAACAACAACAACAGCATCACATTTTTTTTCGATTTTGCGAAGAGGTATAAACGGGGGGTTTAGCACAGCTTCTTGTTTATTTGTTTTAATTCGACAGTCTCTCCAAAAACAAGCGTTTGGAGAGGCAGAGAAAAAAGAGGTTATTTTTTGGATGTAAATTTAATTTGAGAGCATTAGTTCGTCTTATAGCAGAGATGGAGACTTTTGGATCTATTCTGAAACACATAAACTTTGTTTTTACGGCTCTACTCCATTGGCCTGGTCGCAACATGCCACCATGACGCCCTCCTTTACCACGTGTGCGCTCCCCTAAATAAGCATTAGTGAACATTCCCAGCAGGAGGTGTTTGCTAAAAGTGTCCATTATTTCGTCACCTTCCAACACAAAGCGCAACCAACCAGCTCCCGTACTACTGTTTTGTTTTTTGAACTCATTCTATCACCGCTGCTTGGTGTGTGGGGACTCTTCTTGGGACCTCTTGGTGTGTGTGTGTGTGTGTGTGAAACCCTTCACAAAATACCCCCTCTTCTTAAGACGATGCCACAGTGTAGGGGGTCCGTCGTATTTGCGTGCCAAAAACTATCAAACAGTCATAAGATTCATTTAGTGTCGATCGCCATCGCTTTGGCCATCGTCTCCTGTCTCAGCGGGACCCAGCGGCGGGTGCACAAACAAACACACA
Organism: Anopheles fontenillei; assembly: GCA_008817895.1. Taxonomy (NCBI): domain Eukaryota; kingdom Metazoa; phylum Arthropoda; class Insecta; order Diptera; family Culicidae; genus Anopheles; species Anopheles fontenillei. Next base: position 2,925 of record VTWG01000025.1, read on the forward strand.
CACCAAACCGCCAGCCGCGGGACGGGAAAAACGGGAAGTTTGTTTTATTATTTTTCATTTGGGCAGTCCGACTTTATGTGTCCGCTTTTGCATCGTCGTCTCGCCGTGGTATTCGCATTTGTCGTCCCGGTCTTGTCGTGCAAGAGGAGTGGCGAGTGGAGACATGAAGGAATTTTCCTGAAAAACAAAAACCCAACTACCAGAAGCACGCCCTAGCCGTATGAGAAATGAAGGTAAAGAAAGGGTGGCCGGTGTTCCGATTCCGAGCTAATCTTTGATGGCTGTAGGCGAAACAAACAATAGGTAGGACGAGGCACGAATAGGGTTTGGGTTTGGAGGCAAAGCGTAGTGTGCGCGATTTACGACGGCGATGGTGCACGAGATGGATGGACGAATCCATCGCGCAGTTTTTCGACCACTGGAGCCAACCGCCACACCGGTTGGGAATGATAATGAGAGTTAAGTATGAAAAATGGGAGCACCAGAAAGGGAAATGCCAAACCGACGCCGTTTGGCGGACTGTGGCAGACTGTGGTAGTGACTAATGCAAAGCTTATTTATTGGCTTTTAGCCACCGGAATTAAGCTTTCAGTGAAAAGAGAAAAAGGAAGCAAAGTAAGTAAGGCAAGCCAGGTGGCTACAAATGATAAGTGAGCAGCAAGTACGCGGGCGTCGCTGGGTGTCCGTAGATTTATTTAATGTTTGATTCCCTCGTGGTCGGATTTCGATTGGCTTAGATCGGGGAGGTGGTGGTGGTGGCTTTTAGCGACGGTCCGTGAGTTGGTTGAACCAGGGGTAAATGAAATAGAAACAATACACCCTTTGTGAGTAGAAGTGACGATTTATGCGATTTTGATTTTTACGAGCTTTTCCAGTCCGCCGCCATACCGCGGCAGGTGCCGCGCGAATTGGCAGGAATTGCTTGCCGAAGGAGTATCGTACGTCGAGATTAGCTTGATTTGATTAGCCTTAGCCGGTGGTGGGTTACTTCGGGTGAGAATTTACGGCCCGTGGGGACGGAGCTTTAGCCTTCCAAACGGTCACATACATTCGCATGATTGCAATTGATGGTGTGGGGCATTAGCGGCAAAAGGAATACATTTGCATTTTGGTGTGTTTCAGTGGAATCCTTTGACTTTTTGTCTTAGTAGACTCCAGCCGTCCACTCTGGTGGATTTCTCTATGAGATTTCTATTGGAATACTATTCGACCAAATGATACTAGTTTTTAGATTGTTGAGCACTGCTAAAACTGCTCATAAGAGTACATTTCTCGTAATACATTACCTGGTGCCGTGACCAGGATTGGAATGATTTTTGATAGTGTTTACCCTTTTTTCATTACATTATATTTCATTTCATCTCGATTCATTTTAACTGGTTATTTATAATTATATCTTAAATTAAAACCACGAATATTACTTCTTCTTCTTCTTCTTCTTTGGCTCAACAACCGATGTCGGTCAAGGCCTGCCTGTACCCACTTGTGGGCTTGGCTTTCAGTGACTAATTGATTTCCCCCCATAGCAGGATAGTCAGACCTACGTATGGCGGCGCGGTCTATTTGGGGATTGAACCCATGACGGGCATGTTGTTAATTCGTACGAGTTGACGACTGTACTACGAGACCGGCCAACGAATATTACTAATTGTTGTAAAAAACTGTAATATGCTTGCGAGTGTTGAAAAGAACAGGGTTGACGATAAGATTTCTAGTAGGGTAAATGTACCAATAGTGGTGCAAAAATACATATTTTTGTGACTGCTTTGTTGTACCTATAATGTTGGTATGGTTCCTATAGTCGTCGTATTGTGTTCCTATAGTGGTGGTAAACAAAGATGCCTCAAAACAGTGTGTAATATCAATGTAACTTAGTTTTGAAGCTGTTTTTGTGTGAATAGCAAGGATTGCCATTAGATTGATTTCTTTCGTAATTTGATCGTAAAAAATGTATGAATTTGGTTGATGAAAATATTGACTAAAGTACTGTATAACCTGTATAACCTACTGTATAACCCACACCTGGAAGATAAAGCTTGATCTGAAGTCGATTTTTCGCTCAGCCAGATAAGCGAATTTTGGCCTTTGTTTGGAAAATTACTTACAGAAAACTCATTTATGTTGCTTATTTTAATGAAAACAGTACGACATGTCAAAAATGTCGTCGAAAAAAATTTGAAAAATTACCTGTTTTTATTGATTTTAGAAGTAGGACCACTATAGGAACATGCCTGTTTGGTGTACCTACAGTGGCGGATCTAACGGTAGGCGGACTAGGAGGTCGCCTAAGGCCCCGCCGATTTAGGGGCCCCGTAGTTCTCTAGTCTATAGTATGCCGTATGGACAGAGTAATAGCGGCAAGGGCCCCCGGAAGGATGGACGTTGGGGGCCCGATGCTGGCGAATAAAAAATTATATCATTTGATAATAATTATGTTAAAAAACAATAATTGCGTTGTTATATGGTCATTTAGAACGTTAACAAAAATATGAGTATCGTTATGAAATCCTAAGGATTTTGGAAAAATGTTGATACCTTTCACAGAATAATGGACCTTTTTCAAAATAATGGAAGAAACGGAATGGCCCCATTTAACTTTTAAATCCTTTGTAAAAGGCTAGAGAACATTTTACACTATCATAAATAACTTAACTACTATTAATTTATTGTATGAGACGCATCTTAGTGCAATACCACCACTATTGGTACTACCACCACTATAGGTACGTTTACCCTAGTTATTTTTAATAATCTTTTGATCAAATCACACTTGGTCTAGTCTGCGAAAGTAAATTTTGGTTCTCTACTTCGGAAACACATGCAGGTCGTGGAGGTGTTTTTGTCTAAAACATCAACATACTTATTCAACCATCAGCACCATGAGCAACACAGGAATGCTCCGAGTACCGGATGCATTGCCGTCCGCTACGAGGCAGCAGCAGCGAGAATAGCAATGACGAAGACAATATTTTCTAGCGTTTCCGCCTGCCGATCGAAACAGCAATCACGGTTTGCGCTTTGACGTCGCCCACTGTCCGGGGGAGACCTGTTTTTGAGCCAACAAGAACACTGCCAAAAATGATCGTGTGTGTATGTGTAGTGCAAGGGCGATGGTGTGGGGAAGAGAATATTTTTATTATAACATTTATTTTCGACATACATTTCGTGCAGTAGCGTTTTCACGAAAGAATTTCTTTGTTTCCGGGCGTCGCAGAAACAGAAAATATCACCGCGCGAAGCAGCGCAAAAACTAATCCAATTTAGCACAATACAAACCCCTCCCGGGACGGGTGCTGTTTTCGTGACTTGGATTTGATTGTTGGATTATAATTATTTCTTTTTCGAACTGTCGAAATCCATTCAGTAGATTTCTTTAATCAACCCGATAGTAGTAAGCTGTTTAACGAACAAAAACCAACACGGTTTCGTTCTTTATAGAATTGATTTAAAAACAAAAACTATTGTCCAACACACTGATAAGAGGGTTGGTTTTGCGTGCTGCATGAAACTTCGCTTAAAACGACGTCTCTGATAAGCGAATGTAAAGGGATGTGTTCAGGCTTGCAAAAAAAGAAAGAACAAGAACATAAAAGTATATAAATTAGACCCAAATCGCGTCGAGTGTTTTCGAGCAAGTTTTGCAATCATGCTTCGACGTAACACGCTACCATCATAAACGACGAACTCCAACAATCAAAAATCCGTGCAATTTTGCTGCACGAAAGTGGACGCCTTTGGCACGAGAACAGTGTTGCCCTTTTGATGCCATAGTCCCACAAACCAAATGAGTATTATTCGCTTGCGCTAAATCTCTTTCATTGCTTAACCAAAAAAAGGGAGCTGTGCGCTAAAAACAGCACCCCGAGTAGATTTTATCGATTGGGGATTTCATTAATAATCAACAAATTGTCACTGATTGCCTTCCGGAGTAGTAGCAGTGACCACCTTCCGCTCGACCGGCTAAGGTGCGTCCTTGATATACGCAACGATCGGAGCAGAGCGCCTAATGACAATTTATTTCACCACACATTTACTCCGCCGATTTAATGCAATTGAACGGAAATGTGTGACCAACGCAACGGGAAGTAAGCGCGTTAGCATTGGAAAGCCTTCATTACTCATATCGTTTTCGCGGTGGACTAATTTTATCTTTAACTTTGTAAGAAGCAGCTTTGCTTTGGGAAGGGAGAGAAATGGGCAAGAAAGTGGCAGCAAAGTGTGCTAACCGGAAAAGCGCAAGTGAAATAAATAATTCATCACTATGCAGGGACGACCGGCCGATTCCAGCGCATCAGGACGCTTTCGCAATCGAGCAACCAAGGAAAACCTTCCAGCACTCCTTCACATTCGATAGCGAAACGCGCTGACATTCGCACAACGAAGGCTAGGGAGCAACGGTCAGCTACTTAATCAAAGCAACGAACCCTTTGCCGTGGGACTGTCCTTTGCTGCCGAATAAATCAGGCCGAACCGCTTGCTAATGGATGGGTTTTCTGTTTTGTTTTTGGCTAATGACGACTTCTTCCGCCGTTCCTTTGCGTAAGGCGACAAACCGATTGTTTTGACGTCGGTGAAAATGCGAGCAAATTTCCCGGAAGGCCCGCCGTGGGTCGCTCGATTGCTACGATAATGATTTTACTTCCATTTATCATCGGCACATTTATTGCGATTTTCAAGACATTCCTTTTTTGACCAACGGGGGCGCGCTGGTATGACGTACGATTATCTGCGATGGGGGGTATGTGTGTGCGTGTGCGTGCGTGTGAGCTTGGAGGTTCCGAAAAGGAACTCTCATTATAGACGGGGGAAAACCACCCCCGTTGAAGCAAGGGTGAGAAATAAGCAATAAAAGCCGAATGTAATCAGGCTAATATTTTCGCTTACACCTTCATATCCCCGCGAGCGGTTGTTGCGTGGACTGAGCTTGCTGATGTGTCGGTGGGGTCACTACCGGAAGTGCTTTTCGCCGGCCAAGCAGGATCTAGGCATGGGGTGAGGCGAGCTGCGTTAGTGAATTATGGGAAGTATTTAGGACATTTTTGTTATGTTGGCATTTGACTCGAAGAAGTATTTGCACGATAAAGTTTTTTTACGCGGCAAGCAAAAGGCAAAAGTGCGCTGATGAAGTGATTAACTAATAGTGGTAATTACTATTGGGAAGTAAGCAGTGAATCAGGGAATGAAGATGAATAGTTTTCGATGGATGAAATTAAATGTGATAATTAACGTACATTAATAAAAAAAAATTGAAAACAAAATACAAAAAATTCACTATTATTTTATTTATGATTTGATTATTTATGTCAACATTTGCTGTGTCAAAAAATTAAGTTATTATGCTTTAGGTTAGAACCTAAAATTGTATCTAAATTAAATCTAAATCTAAATGTGAATCAACTATTTAAAGTAATTTTCTAAATCGCAGATAGCAATACCTAACGAAAACCTTTGCCGTTTAGTTGTCAAAGTTTAAGAATTAAATAAATTTAAGTTTAGATAAATGTTAGTATCATTTCATTTCATTATAATTTATTTCACAATCTGTTATCAAGGCTAAATAACAAATACTTAAAACGAATTAATTACACATAATTCCTCTTCTGAACTAACATCTGACATAAAAAATGAAAAAAACAGAAGAGACTATCGTAAACTTAGAGGAAAAAGAGAAGAAAAAGGAAAGCAAGAAAGGAATTACAGAACGAAAAGTGCTTAGAGAGGAATTAAAATCAAACAAATAATAAAAATAGTTAAACCATCTGATGCAAATCAATATTGAGCAAAGACTATTAGTTTTTCTAAGTATTCCTTTTCTATTCCTCTGCTTTGGATTACTAAGTTCTCGATTGTTTTTAGATCGCAGGGACACAGTTCAGGTTTATAGTATTTTGCTTAAAAAGCAATACCTTAGCCTAGAAGGCTTCATTCGCTAAAACATAGAATTGCGTCTCGTGATTTTTAATGGCTTAAGTGTGCATAATCTTGCGATGATCGAAATAATGTACTACACTTGGATCGAGTGGCAAAGGACAACACACAATAAACAATTAATGTGATAAATTGAATACTTCTCATACTACTCAATCCCCCCATATTTCCTGAACAAGTCCTATGTTTGTCATAGTGCTCGGATCAAAACATTGCAAACTATACAAGCATACAACTCCGCTATCGTGGCTAATTCCAAGATTTCTGTTTCGTTTGTGTGCGTTCAGAATTTATGTTAATTTAATAAATAAAAAACGCCCTCACCCTCGCGCGACGAAACACATTTGTTGGCGAGGTGGCACTGTTGAAAGGGAAACAACACAGATCATTAGGATTTATCGTGGCTTTTTCGGTAAAGGTTCTGGTCCGCCGCTTAGCCACACGGAAGTGGATAAGAAAGAAAAAAAAAACAACGGAACCAAAATCACGACCACAAGCAAATTGCTACCCGATTGGAAAACTGATTTCGTTCGAATTTCATTTTCCTCCTTGGTGCGCGAACACGCTCCAGGCCACTCTCCTTGGTCAACTTCCGGTTAAGCGCGCGTTTGGGCGCGCAAAAAAAAGGAGGGCTATACCTTGGGGACCGGATGCAGGAAAAGCATTCCGCGGTTCGATCGATTAGCACAGTGCGATAACACCGACGACCCCCATCGGTGGCGGTGCACATAAAAATAATGGCGAAAAATCGTGTATCAAAAAGGGAACGAACGAAGGTGCCGACGGAATGAATTTTCGATGGGTTTTTATTTTTGCTCGTAAACAACACGACACACGAGGGGGTGGAGGGAGGTGGAGGGGGGGACAAAAAAAGGAAAAAATGGACTAGAAACGGATTAACGCGGCGAGCAAATAAATCCATTTTGCGGTCACCACTGTGCACCGGGGACCACCTGGACGGACCAGGAGGAAGTCGCCGCCATTGTGCCTTTTATCCTGTCCTCGGTGGGAAAGGGCGAATGGCATGGCTGATTGGAAGGATTAAAAGGACGCACTTTAATGACCTCGCTTTGTGGAGCGGGGCAAAGCGGTTGGTCGAATTTCCCAGAAAAAGATTGCCACAAAGTGGCCTGACGATGGTGTGGTGTGTTGAATGGGAATTATTTGCGTCATGTTTTTTTGGCTAGATAAACGCACTTTTCCTCCGAATGGTGGAGAGACGAGCGCACACACAAACAGCTAAAAAGGCCATCATTACCATCAACTACTTGCGGTGCGATCCTTTCCCATTTCCCCCGGCCGCGTTCCACTAATGACGCTTCAGAGTACACCTTGGTGTTCGATTTTTTGGACACGAAACGATTAGAAGCATCGAAAATCGAAATTTGCTGCCAGGTCTCGTGCCTTGTCCACTGCCCCAACTCAACCACATTCTTGCCCGCACCACCCAGCGGAGGGCACCGCACTGTAATCAATAGTATACCCTCGGAACCGCTACCGGTAGAGTTCGTCGTGCGCTCCGCGCAACACCGAGGGTCCTTAATAATCGCGTGGTCAATAATTTATTTGGGATTTTCCCCCAAAAAACGCACATGTGTCCTGATGGGATGGGATGCGCGGTGCGTGGTGCGTGCCTAGAGGGCCCAAGCGAAAGGGACAGGATGCATAAATAAAGTATTGCTCAATAGTTGCGTTGCGGAAAGGCTGCGCGTTACGCGTTGGCATTCGCAGCAGCAGTTTGGAACACCACTGGGGGGAAAAACGAATAAGAAGAGAACCGCCCGAAGAGCGGCCATAGTAATTTAATAGTGATTATGTTCCCTTCGCCACGTTAACCTCCCTTCACTTCGATGCTGGGAAATTGTGAGGAAACGCAACGTCCCATTCGTTTGCATTCGTGTCCTTGTTTTCCCATTTCCCAATATTCTTCCACCCAGCTTTGGGCTTGTGACATGGAGCAGGGTTAGCTATTTTTCGGCAATCAATTGTTTCGATCTACTGGCAAGTGACAAGATCCGGTCTGAGATAGAACTTTCTGAGTGGGTGGGAGGGAGAAATGGGGAACTATGTGTGTGTATGTCTATTATCAGACAGGTGAAGGAGAAGCTATTTAATAAGATATGGACTAATGTGTATCGTAGTTTAATTTTGTTATTAAATCTCCTGACGCGTTGAAGGGTTGTAAACTCTGGCAAGGGAGTTTATTAGCCCGGTGTGAATAATTGAAATTAGTTCTCATGTTGCATTCCTGTATTGTTTGCATCGCTCGTACTTTTTTGCTCTGTAAGAGCAGTAAGAGACCATACATGTGCCATTGATTTGTCCATTTAATCTACTTTTATGTCAATTTTATAACATATCAAAACAATTGTTTCGTTAGTCATAGTGTAATGAAGTTGTCTATGGTTTTCTATTCTTCTAGTAGGTCCGAGATTAGATCTATACATAGAAAGCATTTCAAGCTTTTTAAGAACAAATGCACTAAGAGGCTAAAACAAATGTATGGTTTGTTTGGTTTTTAAGATAAACTATTATGAATTAAAGAGTTGGAAGTGTTTGTAGATGTATTTTACCTCATTCAAGAGTGAACAAGCAGGAAAATCATAGAAATTATCATATAATTTTTATGAATCTGATATGCTCTCTGAAGCGTACCAACGAGTCCGATCAGACTCCGGTTATTGTTAGTCCGTTTCCGACTCTGGCAAAATCTGAACCACTAGTATCGCTCCGAGTCGGAGTCGCCCAAAGCCGAAGTCGTCCGGAGTCGGAGTCGGAATCATCCGGAGTCGGTGTTGGTGTCATTCGGAATCAGAGTCATGCCGAAATCAGAGACTGCAGTTACAGTCGCCCGGAATCAGTCAGTGTCGGCCCAGCATTTCATTTCGTTTAGGATGTTTAACCTTTGCTTTGCACGGGTCTTTGTTTCTCACAATAGCGCTTAACGACGACAGCAATGCTTTGTGACAGCTTCCTTGCACCGGCTGTCTCCTGACTGATACCGACACTAGGAATATGACTATCATATCCCGGACACTGACAGACCCCGGCCGTCTTCTAACTCAGTGTACTCCAACCTTTTTGGGATCGCAGACCTCTTGGCTTTGAAAATACATTTGCTGCGGCCCACATCGATATAGGACATACATTTTGTAGACTTAGTTCAAATTTATTGATCAAAAATATGTGTTTATCTTATTCTAGACATGTCTGTTGAATACTTAATCTTGATTGTAGGAGAGAAAAAAATTATGTATAGTATATGTATAGTAATTAGCTTTTCTTCTTCAAAAACAAATTCTTTCGCGGACCACATCTGTTAACGCCACGGACTACAAATGGTCAGCGGACCACAGGTTGGAGACCACTGTTCTAACTGACACCGACACTCGGAATATGACCGATACTGACCGACCCCGGCCGATTCCGACTCCGACTCCGACTCCATATGATTCTGACTGTGCCCAACTCCGGGTGGCTCCGGACGATACCAGACAATTCCGGATAAGGTGGATATCCTACCTTCCGGAGTTGGTTTCAAAAATTTTAGTGTCGGATCGAAGATAACTACGGATTTTTGCTAACTTAACCCATCACTAGTGCGCACTTTAAGTAAAAATGAGGTCTTAAATTATCAAAGTTGGTTAGATACCTATGGTTCCTTATAGTGCTCGCTTAATGGTCTAATTCTTTGTCCTTCTAAATGTAATCTATTATCTTTTGGTTGTATGTCGAATAAACTTAAATTTGACTACACTCTATGCGAAACAACCTTAAATAGGGTCTCACCTGCGAAAGCTCTATGGGTTTGGCTGGACTCTGGTTGACATTAGGACTCGACACTTGCACACCCAGGCCTTATTCATAGCCGGTCTCATTTCCTCCGATCTTGATGTTCCCTCCCTTGTCTCGTCTATTCCCCTTTACGTTCCATCTCGTCGCCTCTGGGCTAGGACCCCACTGCCTTTACTCAAAACGATCCCTGGATCGGAGCTTGTGAATCCTTTAATTCTCACTATCATCTGTTTGACTTCAACCTCCCCTTCTTTCCCAATTTCGCTCTCGCCTCCTCAATTCTGTATAAATTCCTCTCAGCAAATAAGAAGAAAGAAGATAATAACAAATCCGTGAAACTCTTACAAATATCAGGATTTTGCCTTGAAAAACTTGAAACATTCAGATAAAGGGTAAAGTCAAAATATTATTCTGAGATAATTAACATGCTATCTTGAGCATCAAACTTGTGAAACCTTCAGTGTGCCCTATTTATAATAACAGGTATATTGTGCAAAGGTGAGCAAAAGCCTTATTTAGATTTAATATGTTAATCTTGCTGGCATCTATTTCCATTAAAATACATATTATACGTATATTACCGCAAAATATTCCAAAACACACTCTACAGGTGTGTAGTTCGGTTTAGAAGATCTAAAAAAAAATTCAAACCACCTATCTAAGTCGCTATTTGATCATCCGCTACACCGAACTCGCAATACACAGTCCTATGTGCTTTATATGCTGATATTGCATGAAGCAATAAATTATTAACGAAAGCGGACATTAATTTCGAAATGGCTCAGCTCTCTTTCTCTCTCACTCTGTCGCTCTTGTTAAGTAGTGCGCCGTTTTTTCATTACATTTTTTTCTTTTCCACTGCGAAGCGTTTTGTTTTGGCTCTAGTTGGCATGAAAATTGCTTTCGGATATTTTCTATCACACTACGGTCGAACTCACCGCACGCACAATCAAGGAACGCAGGAGTAGAAAGGGGGAAAAGTTTGGTATGAAATGATAAAATCAATTGAACGGGCCCCGCGCGTGTCGCTTACGGCACACCAAGGGTGGTCAACACATAGTGCCCCCGTGTAATACACAGCTAGCACTACAGGCCGGGGCCAGGGACCTCGAATTGCGAGATATTGACGTTTTAGCGTACGCATGAACGCCGCCTTCCTGGATGGACAAGGGGCACCCACGCAGCAGCGGCGATGAAGCTCCCTTTTTTTTTTTTGGTTGACGAACGAATTGTGCGTGTCGTGACACCCGAAAAATATATAAAAAAAACCCCTCGCACACACATACACAGAAAAAATCCACCCAGGACGAAATGGCGATGGGGAACGAGGGGTATGAAAGATAGCCAGCTGGCCATAGGGGAAAGTATAAGGGGCGGAAGGTGATTCAAAGCTGTTGGTTAACGGTCCACAATTGACTGTCCATTTCGCCCGAGCTGTCCATCAGGATATCGAGAAATCGACGAATTAGATGGCGCGCACCGCAAGGCTCGTTTTTTTTTCGTTCGTCCTTTTGTTGCGTTTCAACTTCCTTTCTCCATTTGCAAGGTACTCCCGTGGGGGTTTGCGCGGTAAAAAAAAAGGTAGATAAAGCCTTGCCCCCTGTGAAGGGGAAGGTAATTTGTGACCGGCAGATTATTCATTTACCAATGCCCGGCAAAGGTGCGTATTGGGTGGGGAGGGTTAAAACGGGAAGAATTCGCCCTTTATCCGCTGCTGTTGTCCCGCGTTTTTGTTCAACCCCGTGCGTTGATATGTTCCGCACGCATATGCCAGCCCTCCTACCTACGCATATACGCCGTCCTATCACAACGTGCTATCAATCTCCCATCGCATCGAACTGCAAAGAGAGTTAATGAACCGTGGCCGGAAACGCGAGCAAAGTAATTTAATGTAAAAAAAGTGAAACAACTGAAACACCAATCGACAATCGAGACTCGATGCGCGCCATTATCCTTCTCACGTGGAGTTGATTAACGCGCGCTCGAAAGGTAGCTTTTCCTTTTCATCACAACGAACACACACACGCATCAAACGGAAAGCAAATTGCCGCTCAATCCTTCTGGTCGGCGGCACCCAAATGGTACCGGCTTTTACCACCCGCCAGGCTGGAGAACCAAAGGATCAACAGACTGCAATTTGCGCCTTCTGCAGCATCGGAATGTGTAGGCAGTACCTGCCGCGCCACCATTGTTTAGCCAACACGCGCAGAAGGCTTAGCAGGGCTTTTTGCTGGTCCACACTCAGGTACACAATGGCAGCGGGAAAATGGATGCAACTTGTCGGCAACACAGAAAAGACAAACGTGTGTTATGTTGTTTGGTGCGTCCAGTTGTGCGTCCTTTTTTGTTTTGTTCTTTTTGCCCAGCAGTTGCTATTATGATGTGAAAATGGGATTATGATTGTTTTCGGGATAGCTTGCTGTGCTGCCTTCGTGCTGGTAATGTATTTATTTTCCAATGCGAACAAATTAGCACATTTCCGGGCACTGTTGACTGCGTTGAAAGCAATCCTGCAGGAACCTGGTGGTACGTGAGGTGGATGGCCGTTTGGTTAATTAGAGATTGGTGAGGAAGTCGTTTGAGAAGAGTGAGAGATAATTGGTGCAGTTTGTGCAGATTGCTAGTTATAAGTGCAAGAGCATTTGAAGCTTTCAGGAAATTGAATTTGAGCTAAATCGAACATTAAAAAACAACTATAATTCAATTTAAACATATAACAACACGGTTTACATTCATATAGCCAAATCAACTCATCATCTTAACGCACTCGGGTGGCCTAATGCGTATAGTTCCGATGTGTGTGAAGCCCGGGCGTAGTTCAAACCCCATCCAAGAACGTATTTTCGAAGCTAGAACTTTCAGTTAAGTGGCAAATAAGGCGAAGTAAAAGATTGTATAGGACTGCTTTGAACATGGACTTGCATATGTAGTTATCTTCAAGAAATAAAATAAGAAGAAGAATAAGAAGAAGATAAGATAATAACTTATCTGCTTTTTGCCAGCATACATATGAGCAATTAATACTAAAAAAGAATCAGGCCATCCTTCCAAAAACAAAACTTTAATCCTTCTATAAAAACATTAGACCAGAGATTAGACCCGAGGATATCTCAGAAGTTTCTAGTTCTTCGTTGTCTTGGATCTTCAGAATTCCAGAAACTTCAAAGTTTCAAGTAACAAACTTCAAGTAATAAAAAAACAAATAGCTCCGACTCCGAATGACACCGGTCGACTCCGGGCGACTCCGAACGACTCCGGACAACTCCGGGCGAATCCGGACGACTCCGGGACTAGTTCGGACGATTCCGATCAACTCTGGATATTGCAGCGAGGACCTACCTTCCGGAGTCGATTCTGAATTTATCGGAGTCGGATCGGAGTCGATTCCGGATTTTTGCCAACTTTACTCATCACTATTCTAAACCCAGCAATGAACTAATAGTATCAGCCAATTATTTAAACCTGTGTGGGAAATCTAACCTTCATCGATTGGAAAATAACTATGAATCGGGGCATTGTTTACCAAAATAACAGCACTATCAATTCCCTGTTCATCCAGCAAAAATAATAATGCAACTGCTGCTAAAATAATAACTTTGTCAATTCTGATGTGTGCTTAGTGTGGACCACCATCACCTACACCAGTATCGTGAAAATAAATCACAAAGACAACTCCAATGATTACCAAGCGCGCGTCACAGACAGTTCGCTTCTTCACCCTACCATTTGCGTCTTTTATACTGGAATCATTCCATCGGTGCATTATGTTTGCCGTTCCTTCCCATTTCCAATTCGGTTCCCATTCCCGCTCCCTAATCGATTGCCACCGACGACATCGTCGTGTGTGCGATTCCATGGCTCTACCGTGCCACACCGGATCGCAGAAAACATGCTAATTCTGCATTCATCGTTCCCTTCGCGTGGTGTGTGCTCTCGTGCACCAACGGCGGTGGTGTCCGTCCACCAGCTCGCATATATTTGCGCTAGGGAGCGCTAGGGAGCGGGAAATGAGGGCCACCGCCGTGTTCAGCGAGCCAAGGTAATTGAGGTTTGTGGCATAAAAAATTCACGAAAAAAGAACCATTCGCCAAATCCGGTGGTGCACCCGGCATTGGTCAGCGCCATTTCGCCGGCGCACGGCGAAGGTCTAATGGTCACTGGCGCGACACCGCTCGGTGGACCACTTTTGGAGAAGGTGTGCACCGCGTACACTCGTGAACCGACGAACTGGGTGGGTGACTTGCAAGTTGCAGCGGGGACAGAGCAGAGGGTGGTAGTAACATGCACATTCCGCGGCGAAGCTTGTGGGTTCTCGCGGCAATGGCACGAAAATTGGCAATTTATTTGTCGTGCAGAAGGTCCGACAAAAAACGGTGTGGGTGCACTTGATGGCGGAGGGGGGCAAAAATTGCTATCCAGCCATTTTTAAACAGCAGAATATTGGTGGTGATGGTGTTGGTGGTGGAAGGCAGAAATCACTATCTTGCTTTGCATGCGATTTCGATGGTGTGCTGGTCAGGCGAGCACAAAAAAGAACGACTTCAAACAAAAACCATCCACTCAGAATGTAGACTGGGGGGGCGTTCTCGAGGGACGAGCCGGGCGAACGGATGCACGGATAGGGATTTAAGGGACCCATGCTAGGGCGCTTCTAATGCTCGGAGCGTCGAATGACTGAGCTTTCGTGCCAATTTTATTCCTAATTCCCCTGCCATCATCAGGTGGCACAAATCAGCACCACACAAACACACATCATGTAAAGAGCACCACCACGGGGAGCTTGATGGTTGAAAATCGGCACACAGCTGGAAGTAATGACCTTCCGCTCCGGTGCGCACGAGCCAGCTGTCCACTAAAATAGTACACACCATCAAAACATAAATCCTTGGAAAATCCAAAACAAACCATTTTTTACCGCTCACCAGCGCGCGCACCTGCTGGGACGCACAAACTGAGGACACAGTTTTGAGTTGTAGACTCGGTCTTTCCGCTACATTTGTCCGAGAGCTACTTTGCATAAGCTCCATTGGAGTGCGTATGACTGCACTGCTGTAAAGTTTGCATTAAGTTGACGTGGACGACGAACCCGCAGAATTATTCGTAATGAGACACTTTAGTGACTCAATTAGTTCCTCCTAAAGACGTCATGCAGAAGTTACTTTACTTATGCCCAAAATAAGTCCTCCCTAACGCGACAACTCACCGATGAGGAAATGTAATAGATACACAGCAGCTTGTTCGCTCGAAACCATCGACCTGGAGGTCAAAACATTCAAATGTCCCGCAATCGCCAAAAATTATCTGCAGCGACCTCCACACACACAAACAAGTTCAACTTTGTGCTACTTGAGAAGCGTCCCACTTCCTCTACACACCCGACCCAGGTCAGCGGGTGACCATTGAACGGGGACCATTGAACCTAGGAACAGGTTCTTAACGGCGCGCAACAAAGAAACGTTTGCGGAACAACGTCGGAACTATCGCCAAACATCCACCGTAAAAGTGCATTTCGACCCGTCGCTGTCCGTTTCTCGGCCCTTCCCGAAGGCATTTTTGGGTCTTTCGATATTTACACACTGATTAAAGCTGAGAGAACGTGCTTCCTGGTACCCTCCCTGAGCGGCGGGAGGAGGTGCTTTTCCATGCTGATGTGCCTTTGTGAACCGGAGTCCCGGGTGGTGCGTTTTGCATGCACCCGCATGCAGCGGCAACGGGGCGCGGCGGTATATATGATTATTAATGCACATTTTGGCGGTCGAAAAGCGCCCGGAAGTTGGATGGCATCGAACGATACAGTGTGGCGACAGTTCGTTGAACCACACTGGTGCACGCACATTGTGTCCATGGCAAACAGGGAGCCACCCCTATGGTTTGACCGATTTCAGCGTCCTTTAGAGGGCCAGCTGACGGGCGGTGGCATGCATTGCGTTGCGTGCTTGTCGCTGCATTATCTATTTTAAGACAGAGATGTACCGTGAGTTCCGATTGAACATTTTTGTCTTGTTGGGTTTGCTGTTGGTTTGGCGATTGCTTTACGACATAATTGCAAGAAACAAAGGCAAGCAAACCTTCCTCTAACCCGTTCTCCCGTCTGGCGACGGACGGGTTAGCAAAGCTATCGCCATATTATCGCATCGAATTTTTGCACCCTTTTACCTGGCAAAAAAGCTCAGCTTTGCAATTGCAACTAACTCATAAAAAAGTACCATCGTCTCTTGCTGCCGAACTTGCGGCGGTTGTCTACGGAGATTGAGTTGCGATAATGCACCAAATTTCGGTTTTGTTATTTTAAGCCTTTTCCCCCTACCAGTCCCGTGCACGAACAGTACGAACGGGGTAAAATAGGCGAAGCAACCCATTGTGCGAATTTGGCTCCGGTCTTCCTGGAGCATCCGCTGATCCGCTTTTTTACGATGCATCATTGTGTGCTACCTGTGGCCGAGGGCGACCCTTTGCAATTGCAAGCCAGCTTGCAACATGTGGAAGCGAGTTTTTACGAGTCTTAACTCTTTCGTACTTTTTACATATATTTTCCCTTTTTTTGACCCTCAAAAAGCCCTTTCCGAAAGAGTGTAAACAGTAAAATCGCATTCTGTTGTGCCAAAAAGCCCAAAAAAAACGGAGGTGGGTTGTAAAAGTTAACAACGATTGCTAATGATCATGGTGGCAGAGTATGCGATTTTTGTTTTTTGCCATGTAAGAAGAAAGCATACAAGAAACTGCAATAAACAGGGAGACCGAGAGGGAGAGAGAGAGGTACCAGGGGTTGCCAAAACTACTAAAAAGGTCCCATAACAGGGAGTGACCATCGATTAGGGGATGCCATAAAAGCGGGTGCTTTTGCTTTGAAGCATTCACGCCGAAGAAATGAGAGAATGAGAATGAGCGAAATTGGGAAACATGGAAGGTGCAAAGCGAAATTTTATTTTTGCCTACCTTTTTTGTGGAAAGTCATCGAGAGCAGAAGGGTATGGGCAAGGGTTAGAGAGCGATGTTTGGGTGCATGGGTTATGAATTATTGCAGTATTTGCCGCTAATATAATACTGTGAGGTACAGCGTCGTAAAACCCTTTTACGGAGGCCATTCATGTGATAAAAGTGTACAAGAAGTTCGACAAATGAAAGTGAAATAAGATTCTCACTTTTGTCTTTAAAGACATATTTTTCGCCATAACAGCACGGATAATGCTTCTTTTCTAGAAACTGTGGCACTGCCAGTATTATTAATTGTATTAATCATGTCCTCTGTGTAGCATAGTTGTTTGCTACAATCGGCACAAAGCACAATGAGGGACTCTCCCTTGTCTATATCTATTCTGCAACGGCGATTACAATTGAAGAAGCGTAGAATCCAGAGATGACCTTAATCGACACTCCCAGCAGCATCGGATCGATGCCAATTGCATTCAATCAATTAATAGAGTATCAATTATTGCTAGACTTCTAGTGGATTCGCATTACCGATGGTTCTCTCCACCATCGGAAAACACACTTTCTCCCGCTGCTGTGTAATTCTGCAGCAGAGAGCTAACAAAGCAATGATTGCACGTGCCAATCGCTTATAAATTGCTTCACTAATGGCATCCCGCATATATTGAGCTAGCATTAATTCATTATCAATCTGGAATTGTAAACAGTACAATTATTAAGCCGGAAGGAATTAAATGGGATGAAAAAGACAAGCAAATTATGAAGGATCTTACTTTTATAAAAGATATTATTGATGTTTTGCATCGAATCCAAATGTGTTTCAACGACCAGACTTTTGGCTTGAGACTGTTACTATTACTATTGAGACTATTACTATTACGAGATTATTAAAGTAAAAGAATTGCATTGATGACTAAAAATCCCTAATATAAACTTAATAAAACTCTAACAAATGTATGGAGGAAAATGTTCAAGTCAAGTTCGCTCAGAAAAAAAAGGAATCGAATACCAATGTGTTTGCAAAAATATTAGTGTTATGATTCATTAATCTTTGAGATTCCTTCGTATGAATCTACAGCGGAGTGATTCGAATCTTAAACCAAATCTCTAAAGATTCATAAACTTCAAAAGGTTGCATGATTCCCTAAAGAGACATGTATGTCTAAATATCCATACTTTAATATTTAGAATTACATTTTACTATCTCAAAATATTTACGAATCTCAGAAGATCATAATAAGTCATCTTTTTGGCGACTACGACCTATGCCTACGCCTACGACCTACGAGACTTATTTAGTACCACGCAGCCGGATGCTCAATCCTTGCTACAGGGGGACGGGCCCATATGAGGCTTGAACTCATAATGGGCATGTTGTAATGTCACGTTGCAAGTTGACGACTGCTCCACAGTACCGTCTCAGAAGATTTATATATCTTATGCGGTTGATGAATCTCTAAAGATTTATGAAACTTCAGAAAATGACAAATCCTTGTAGCTGTTATCATGCATCTTTAGTCTTTATAGATTATAAATCTCTATAGATTCGCGAATTTCATGATGATCTCAAGAGATTCATGAATCTTAAAAAATACGGAGATTCTTGAATACTTAGATGGATTTATAAATATGTATGGATTCAATCATCTATGAAAAATCATTAATCTTAAACACTCTTCATCAAAGATTCGTTCAGGTTCATGAAGCTGTATCAGAGTCGGCGATCTCTACAACATATTATTATTTTTTTTATTATTATCATTATTATTAGCAAAGTTATTACTGTCTCTGAAATAGAAACTCAAGTAACAAAGAATTCGGATAACCCATCTTGAGAAAAGTGGAATTTCTGGAGAAGAAAGCATGAATATAACGATAAATATTATTAAACAATTTTTTATTCAGGAAGAACGGTCCTAATTAAAACCAATTGAAAACAACAGAGCAAATAGCAAAATCTTCTTAAAGCACTATACAACATTATCTCAATCGCACTCTTTTGATACAGTATGGTTACATAAATACGTATGTGCAACGTTCCAGTACAGCACTGAACGTGTATGTGCGTGTAATTAACGTAGCATAACAGTCGTGTCTAATCAGTGGCACTGTTGTAATCGCCGACAATAAGCATAGAAGCAGTAGCTGATTATGCAGAGAATATTCATATTGCAACGCAAAACGAACCACCAAAAACATGGTGGAACACATCCAACGTGGCCTCCGTTCACTAGAGGGGCCACCATCACCTCCGCCATCGTTTGGATTGCTCCGATCATCGGCCGGTTCAATTGACCGCCCGGTGCATTGCCACCACCCGGTAAAGTGCGTGTAGAAAGGGACGCCTAAATAATAGGCAAAAAAACTCGCTCACACACACACACGCGCACGCTCGACAATCAACAAGAAAACCTCAAAGTGCATTGACCGTCCAAAATTCGTTTCAAATGTCCAGAAGCTTCACCGCCCCCCGCACACACACTTCCGTGATGTTGCATCGCCGCGAATGCCGAACACAACGCACACACGCGCTGCTGCTGCTGTGGCGTTGTGAATTTGAAAGTTGTGTGGTGGCGCGAATGCCGCGTTGTTGCTTCATTGTGGCTGTCAAATTAGAACTGGTTCTGCAGTTTGCGTAGGTTTGCTGCACTCGTACGTGCCCGCTCGCTCGCTCGAATAGGCGACGGATGGCAAGCGGATGGTCGCGCGTAAAACGGAGGAAGAGCGCACGAGCGTGTGTGACGATGCGTGAGATATGCAAGTGAGTCAATGCACGTACCCCTTGGGTGCGTACAGTGTGCAAGCACACGGTGCGTATCTCTATGTGTATGTGTATGTGTGTGTGTGTGTGTCTATGCTCGTTTCTAAACGATCGCTTATCGCTCGAGCTAGGCGTAATCGTGTACGAACTGGAAACAACATTTTGGAAACACATCTGCAATGCTTGTGAAACGCATTGGCAGGGAGCCGTGATCGATGATTATTATTTCAACACATAAGAAATTGTCGTTTGAAGTGTGTAGAAATAATTAATAATAAATTATTAAAAATATACATACAAATTGACTTAAAAATTGGAAAAAAACCAATACCATTACGAGCTCATATGATTCTGAGATTGTAGGTTACATAAGAAAATAAAAATATTCTAGCTCCCTAAAATGTACGACCTCCTTTCGCATTCTACACTTGAGCATACAAAGAAAGCTATCGATCCCAGCAAACAACATGCAATTGCTACCCTAATTCGATCCTCGTCTTCGGGGAAACGGCTTACAATGCGCTTAAACATTGCCAAAAATTAGAAACGAATCACTTTTCAAATGCCTATTCTCAAAAAGAAGGCTTTCCAGTGTCCTGCTGCTCCTTCTTCTCTGCCATTGTGTATGGAAGAAATTGTCAACTGCAGCATCAACTTCTAGACAAAAGAGAAGGAAGCAGAACAGAGGGAACAGAGGAATGAAAACACATAAATTGCCTCATCAGCCTCTCTATCTACCCTGAGCAGCAGCAGCAGCAGCAGCCACAACCGAAAGCAAACCGACAATGCCTGCAAGCGCATTATGTGTGCTCGCTGTGCACGGTAATGTTGTTATTTCTTCTTTTATTGTGGTTATTTAAGGTTATAATAATCGACCCCGCCCGATGCAACGCTGCCGCCGTGCACTTTTTCCCTTATTTTGCTGTGGCTGTTGTTGTGTGAATCTGAATGGAAGAAGCAAATAATGCGTGTGTGTGTGCAATTTTCTCCCTTTTGTTCCCTACGATTGCACCTCCCCTGGGACAGTGGGCGCGGGTGGGTTTAGAGAGTGTCATAAACGTACCCGGGGTCAAAAGCAAAGGAAACCACCACCGAAAGCCGGGGTTTGTTGAAGAAGGATTGAAGCGAAACAGGAATAATAGAGAGAGAGAGAGAGAGGAGTGGGTTGTCAATCCTTTTGTGCGAGAAATGCTTCTCACAGATCCTTCCTTTTGCACTCCTACTGTAAACATCCTATTTTTGAGCGCTTTTTTCCTTTACTTTAACCCCATCATCAGTAAGGGAAAGTGAGTTTGGGTCTTTGTGCATTCGTCGTTCGATACCCTTAATTTAATTTTTAAGAACAGCACTCCTCACGGGTGCACGGGATCGTTCAATTTGTCAATTTTTGCCATTGTGTTGGCGTGTTTCTGTACCCCGTTCACCCCTACCGCTGGGTATTGCTGTGCTGCAGCATTTTTTTTATTTGGATGAAGCCCTTCTTTTTTACCCCGTTCTCATTCATAATTACGTCAGGGTGTACACGAATGCGCGAATTACCCTCCAACAAAAAAAAGAAGGTATAATAGCAAAAAGGAAGGACAACCAGAGCAGGTAGGATGAGAAAAATGTGTTTTTAGCAACGAAGTAAAAAATGTCACGAAAAAAAGAGGCGTTATAGGCGGGACACCAGTATTGAGCGCTTGCAGCTACTTGCTACCGTGAGCTGCAGGGGTGACAAAGCGCGATTTTAGGGTATAGGTAAGTTTCATTCAGAATGCACTCAGAATGGACATTGGTACAATTATGCTGCTATCATTTCCATTCATGCGTCTTTCCGCAAACCATTGACCAATCGATGCATCAACGAACCCGAGAAGGTAGAAAAGCATTTCCATTCACTGCTCGGTTCGGCACCAAACAAATCAATAGCAAATACATCAAATTTAATTCAAAGGTTAAAATAAAAAATATATATATGGAAGTACAATATTGATAATATTAAATTAAATGATATAAAAATAAGCAAGCTAAAACAATGACTTACTTGATGCTTCATTTATCCTGCGTGGTATGCGCATATGGGGCATTTACATGCTGCCCAGAACAATTACTTCTGACATAGGATCGTCGTTCCAAGATCGAGCTCATGCCATGTTTGGCATATGTAAGCAGTAGCAATGCTATGAATGTGCTGCAAATATTAAAACAAAACAAAAATACACTGAGTTTAATACACAAAACAAAACAAAGCATGAATAAATGTAACGAAAACAAATATTTTCATTTAAAACAAACTGTGTTATAGCACACAAGTTATGTGAAATAAAAATATACAAAGTTTTAAAAGCGATCATTTTGCGTGCTAAGGACCGAGTTGTAGATCAAGCGAAAATGAACGTGAAATTTTGTTTTTTTTTGCTATATTTTATTAACTATACATCAGAATATGGCTTATCGCACATCAAAAGGATATTCAATTCCCCAACTATTTAGTCTATAAATATTGAAATAATAGCCTAAAAAAAGAAATAAAGAAACAAAAAAATAGTCCGAAACATATTCACATAATGAATAATCAATAATGAATTTCCTTGTGATTCGCCGCCGAAATTTTGTTTTACCGTGAACAAATCGGGGAATCACTAGGAAATGCATTCAATTCATATTTTAACATGTTTTATAGTTTCAATGGATGGGGAATTGAATTTTCTTTTTTTTGTGGTGTACAATAAGCCATATTCTGTTTAATGCTTAATGAAATATAGCAAAGAATCATACAATTTCACGTTCAATTTCACTCGATCTGTAACACGGGCCTGTTAAAATGGTCTAACCACGCTGGTCAAATGCTTGCTGTTGTACGGGGCACCAGGCGTCCGCTTGAATTGTACCGAATATTATGAAACATAAGAATAGAAACATATTTATGAATTAAATATCATTTGATTATCACCGTTCATATACTATTCAAAGATTGATATAAATTTGGAAAAAAATAAAACTCTCTACAAAATAATGCATTAAAAGAACTGAAATAAAATCAACATAATTTTTTTATTATATTTCAAAAAAATCATAGAAATAACTATAAAACAGATACGAAGGCAAATTAACTGCCTATCTCCCTCTGCTCTCTTTCGCCTCCCTCACGCTACCGGTCAGCACTTGCGCGACCGTAGTGCTAGTTGAGCATGATGCTAACGATTATGGTCAACGAATGCGCCAATATAATCGACGTGGCGTGTCACGTTGAATGCTGACCTCCGGTGCACAGATAGAGGAAAGACGGAGACAGAAACACACACACACAGCAACCGAGATCAACAAGAGCAGCAGAAAAGAGTGAAACAGGAGATAAATTAAGCATCCATTGGGCCGGGAGACGATATAAGCGATATAGAAGCAGAGAGCATAGAAATGCGCTAGATACGCGTTTTGGGTGTGTGTGTATGTGTGCGTGTGTGTGTGTTTCTCTATCGCTCGTTTTGCTGTGATGAAACTTGCCTCCGACAACAGCAATTTAGCCCTGTTTGTTCCGATCTCACTGTGCCTCTGAGCGTTTGTATGTGTGTGTGTGTGTAGATATGCTAGCTTCCATTCCGCTCGCCCGTCCCTTCACCATCGCACACAATTCGCTCGCACACCGAAAACTGCATCTCGCACAAGCAAGCACAAGAAACCAGCAAGCGGGAGAGGGGCGACGAGAACTCATGCTTTTTCATTTGCCCGCGATCGTGCTGCACCCCGTGTGCGAGAACTCACGCGCATCGCGATGCACCGCGCCGGGGAGGGGGTGCTCACAGTGTGCGTGCGTGAGCCATCCCCTCCACAAATCCCCTCCCGGTGGCTGGCTGCCGGTGAAGGTTTTGCGTACGCGATCAACAAAATCATTTGCCCCCACCGTCCGATGCCGCCTGCGTTGCAGCCTGCGTGCATAAATCGGTCCGGCGGTGAGTGCACCAGCGTGAGTGGTGGTCCCACCAATAACCCCCCTGGGCCATGCCGAATAATTTTGTGCGAAGGGCACAGCACAACAGCCGAAGGGCTAGCTGTGTGTTTTGGTGGCGCAAGCGACAAACCTTTAGGGTTAGCGCAAGCGAGAGGACAAAACCCTTAAAGGGGAAGGTAAGACAGGTTTGTTGCGCTCGGCGAAGAAAGAGATAGCAAAAACACACAACAGAGAGAGAGAGCGAGAAGTTCGCGGCGGCACTCCTTCCTTCCCCTATGCGATGCTGCGCGGTGCAGCATAAAAATGCGCCCTTTCCAAGTGCGCAAAGAGAGGCGGGAAAGAGAGCGAGCATTGTGTGTGCGTGCGTGTGCATGCTGCGAGCAACAGGGATAGGGAAAACCCCCGAAAAAGGGCGCAGATTCACTCACCCAAGCCCAGCTCTACAGTGGGCAGGGCAGGAAAGGGAAAACTGCCAGTTGCGAAAAAGGGACAGGAAGGAGCGCAGTGAGTGACGGGTGGAAAAGGATCGTGCATCTTTCGTGCATCCTTTTGCTGGCTGCTGCCGGCCAGTGGTGCAAGCGAGACAGTGCGACGAGTGCCGCTGGGGTCTGTGTGCAGTGCCACTCTACTTCCACTCTACCCGGCCACTCTCCGGTGCCGTCAGCACTCTCCGCCAGTGCCATCTACAGCAGGGTTTTGACTTCGGGCAATTTTCGGTGCGGTGGGCTCTGGTTTTGGCCGCAACCGTTCTCGGAATCAGAAGCGAAAAGTCCGCTCATTGGCAAGCACGTGTGTCCGCGCGAACGATCGATACGAGAGCGCACCAGCGGCCGGGCCGATAGATACGGCGCTCCAGAGTATTGCAATTTTGAACTTTGCCCCGCCACGTAAAACTTTGCATGTGCAGTTTTGTGAAAACGCGTGCGGTTTTTGTCGGCGGTGGCAGCAGCGAGAATTTGAATTATTAATTTAAAACCCGAGGCGCGAGTGCAAAAGTGCATCAAACGAAAACAGCAAAAAATAATAATAATAACGGTACGATACGTTTCGAACGCAGTTGTGCATTTAAAACTCAATCTCAGCAAAGTTAAAAACACACACACAAGTGAACTAGTAGTAACGGGATCATCCTCTCCTCTCGTCGCAGGTGTACGTGACATTTTTCAAGTCAGCCAGACAGCAGCACGGGCGGAAGTTTGCGCAGACGACCTTCCCGCGCCACTCCGGAAGTATGGTCGCGTGTATGCAGCGACACACAGCAGTGCAGTGCAGTTCCGGTGCAAAGGTGCAAAAGTTCGTAACATGGTAACATGAAAGACGTGTGCAAAGCGAAGTAGATATAACGACAAAACCGAAAACAAACAAACAAAAAAAAAGCAAACGAAACATTAGTGAATTTAAACAAAATAAGGAAACAAATGAATGCAAAAAAGTGAACAAAAAGTTGAATGTGAGAAAAAAGTGCAAAAAAGCAAGTAAAACTTTACAAGTTTGTTGCATTACTAGTGCATTACACAGTGAGTGAAAAACTGACCAACGATCGTATCGAAGAAAGCATAACGAATGTAACGAAGTAACGAACGCGTTAGAAGAAAGAGTAACAACAAAACAAAAATAACCTAAACAAAAAAGTGGCGTAAAAAAGTCATCGTGCGCGTACCCTAAAAAAAACAAGCAAGTTTTTACTTCCATCCCTCGAAAAAAAAAAGCAAAAAAGCGCCTCACAGCAAAACTTCTTCACCTCGCACAGCATTAATCAAGCAACGCCGCCGCCTAGCAACTTCTGGAAAGAAAAGAAGTCGCTAGCGAGTACGTGAATTTTCCACAATTCTTCACACACACACATTTCTGCAATAACTTTTTCGGACCTAGCTGTGCTTGAGGTTATCAAAATTTTTCTCGCCTCTTTACCCCCATTTAAATCATCACCCTTCATCCCCACACCAAACCATCGCGCGGCTGTCGTGTTTGCAGTACACGATCTCCATTGCGAACGCCGTGTGTGTAACGACGACCCCCACACGCATCAAAAAAGTGTAGCTGTGTGTATGTGTGCAGACACACGATCGTGATGAGCGTGAACTTTGGTGAGCAGGCGGTTTGGTTTTTGTTGTCCACGAAACGGTTCTGGCAGTGATTCCGGCGACATAAGGCGATTTTCTACGACAAACCTAGAAGCAGACGACGGCGAAAGGTAAGTTGTTTTTGCTTGTTTTTTCCTCTTGTTGGTACAATTGCACATGTTTGCTGGCTAGACGATCATATGACATTGCATATTTACAAAACGTCTCAAAAAAGGAGATGTCTGTACGAGGCACAACTTTCTCCTACAACACCAACACTCCCTCGTTAGTCTCAGTTGCTCACAGAAGGAAGACAAGCGCACATGTTCGCTAGAAGCGATAAGCAAGCGGGCGAAGAATTAGGCCAAACGAAAGCAGAACACACACACACACAGACCCGTCTGCACACATTGCACAATTTGGACGGTCGCCTGCGAATAGAAAGCGAACGGCGGAAAGGGCACCAAACACTAAACAGAACGCAAACCCGACGTCTGTGTACTTCAAGGATCACATCCAAAAACATCCTTCGAAATGTGTGCTGATCACACACATGTTCGTTGCCCAGTGTTTCTGTGTTCCGTGTGCGTTTTTTTTTTGCACTCCAGCAATAGAGGCCCGATTTCCCGAAGGACGGCGTTGAATGCCGTTTTCAAGAAACTTTTAAACGTCGTGTCGTGGATATTTGATCTTTTTTCGTGTCAGTTTCTCTAAAATCCTGAGGAATCTGTTTGTCTGTCTGAGGTCTGCTAGAACTACCCAACGGAATGCTGCTGGCGGTGCAGGCTGTGCTGGGAGTCGTTAGGTTGCAGTGTTTTCTCCTGCGACTATGCCAAAAATACGGCCACCGCCTATACGAATGCGTTCCATCGTCACATGCGCAAACTGATAGTTTGAGCGAAGCTGCACATTTTCTTGGAATGTGCGATAGAGCGTACACATTTACACAAGATACGGCATTGGTGACGTGAATAACTCCGCACAAGATTGTGCATTATCAGCAGCCAAAGCCCGAAACGATTGGTGGTGCTGCTTTTGCTGATCTTTTCGACCGCAATGATGCAATGGCTGTGAAGGTTTTGTGTCGTTCAACAGACACAGGCCTTGGGAAATGGGGTTCTTGATGATGCGAAACTCATCTTCACTTTCCTTTTTCTTTTTCGTATCTCACTGTTCCCGCATTCTGCTTGAGAATCCGTGCGAAAGTGACGCCGAAGAATTTGCATAAAACTTTCCCTCCCATTTATCGTTTGCTGTCTAATCTTGTTTCGCTTCCCAAAACAGTCCTTTCATTCCTTCGACAGTGCAGCATTACACACAAACATTTGCATAACCAACCTTCGCAACCCGAGGGAGGGATTTTTAATGATCTGTTCGAATGCATCAAAGTGCATCCTATGCATCCCTTTTGGCGAAAAAAAAAACCCTTCCATTTGAATGCAATAGAAAAGATGATCCTACCCCGTTTATTGTGCGGACCTTTAACCTCAAAGAAATAGGCATCGGGTTGTCTAAATTCCCCCTGCTTTCCATCTCCTCCGTTGGTTGTTGGCACTCAACAATGGCGAAGAAGTGATAGTTTATTTGCGCCCTTTTCTTCTGTTTTTTTTGCCCTGTTTTTACAAAGAAAGGCAACGTCGAAAAAAAGAAGGGAGGGAATGCGCACGCAATGGATTTGTGTCCCGAAGCAACACACACACAAAGGGAAGGAATAAAATCACGACAAAAAAAACGAAATGAACCGCAATCAAACTGATGATCTTCAAATTTGAAGAGTTTGCGATGCGCTGAGGCATCGCCTTAACTGCACATAGACACACACACACACACAGGGAACTGCATAGCCGTGGGAAAGCCAATGGTTACCTTCTGGTGGTTAGGGGTGTCTGTTATTTTTTGCTCTTTTCTTCTCCAGTATTAAATGACGTGACGATTTTTCGGGGGTGTGGGTGACGTCAACGCTGCCAAGTCGTGGCAAGTTGTGGCACCGCACCGGCACCGTCAGCAAATTGCAAAAAAAAAAACGCAGTCCCAAAATCGTCCCGTCTGCTGCCGGAGTTACTTTGCACGAAATCACCCAAAAAGGTCGTCCGTTTCGCAATCTCGTTGCTGTGAGTGAGTGTGAGTAATTAATGGTAGGAGCTCGAGACAAGGGTTCGTTGTCGGGGACCCTCCCGGATCATTTATCTCGGGGGTCGTCGCCGGTGCCGGTATGCCGGTAGTGCTTGTGCACTGTCCCTCAGCCACCATCTCAGTCCCAGCGTTAGAAGCATTTGTCAATAAATCATTACCGCTTACGATAGTATCGAATTGATGTTGATGATGATGATGATGCTGGTGCGATCTTGTGAGGATGGGAATTTGCTGACCCCGAGGACATTAGGTCCCGTCTGTTTGTCCAGGGATCCGCACATCCCTTCCGCAGCACGCTCCTGAATCGATCCTAATTCGACCCGTTATACCTGCAACGGTATACAGAGAGAGCACAAGGCATAAGCTACACCGGCACCTTGTTCGCCTACTAACCCAATATTGCACAACCGTACCTCGTGTGTGTATTGGCTTGTTGCGTGCAACTTTAATCCTCCTGCTATTCACGTTCATCCGAGGGAATGCAGAAAGAACGACCGATGAACTTGATTTATTTTGTTTCCGATCCTCTCCGGTTGCATTTGACCTGCGCGCAGCACACGCATCCCTGCTTCGCTGCGCAAAGTGCAAAAATCGCTTGCCCTTTTTTCAAATCCTTCTTCGTTCTTGGCACGTTTTTTTATTGATGCTCTCTTCATTTTATTTTCCTCGCTCTGTTGATGATGATCCCTTCTTTTTTTTCATTTTCTTTTTGGCAAGATGCGTGTTTGCTTCATTTTCGCATTGTTCTTGGCTTGTTGGGTTTCTTGCTGTTGAGCTTTTGGCACTTGAGGATAAAACGAAACGGAAAAATTGGCATTGAGCATGAGCAAAGTCGAATAGAGCCGGGGCCGTTGGTCGACAAATTAGGACATCAGGAAGTGGATTATAAGGCTGGAGGGCAAAAAGATTGGCTTACAATTTTTTTTTTGGCAAGCACGTAGAAACCCGATTTCACCCAAGAAAACACATTTGCTTTGGGTATTTTTAGGTTCTCTCTTGAACTCTCGCTTGAACAAGTGTTTCTGTGCTTTGGGACCCTTTGTGAAGTGGAACCTTTTTTCATTATTATTCTGCTGCTGCTTCAGACACCAAGATAAGGATCGAAATGGACGGAAATCTGCCCGCCGAAGGAAATGGTGAAATAAAAATGCGAAGAAAAACAAGATAAAAAAGTCGCAACAAGGACGGACGTCGTCGGCGGAAAGAAAGGATTCGCAAAAGCTCCTGACTTTCTTCCATTTCCGTTGCAAATATTAAACCGTCTGTAGGTGCCCCCTTCTGCACAGTGCTGAAGAGAAGTGTCTCTCTTTCCCTCTCTAACACCTACTAAAGGGCATGGAAAACTAGAGTTTGGTTGCAAAAAAAAGGATGAAAAACAAAACAAAATCAAGAAACACAACAATAAAGGCAACTCGTCGTTCGTCCCTAATTTGTACACTAAAATTGGCGGAGCACGGTTTAGTGGTCACGCGATGTGCGATTTCGACACGATGCTAACCCATTCCACCACTTTCCGCACGTCTACCACCCAATGTTCACTATATGAGGTTTCGGCCCCCCTGTACACCTGTGTGTAAAAGACAGCAGAGAATAATCAGATAAGCCAGTGGCAAAAGTCAAATCCACCATGCCGTTACCGTTTTCCGCTCCGATTTCTTTTTTCTGTTGTCCCTCCCGATATCAGCGCCATGCTTTTCCGGTCACCACCACGTCCCGTAGGACCGTCCACCGGTTTGATAACCGGAGCTAATGGAACGGATGGTCCGACCGGTCCGGATGGGTCCCAGCCCAGGGGGTGTTGTTATTTTCGCACGATATTCGCACTCGGGCGCCGGTTTCGCCTTAAAAATACACAATCTTGCGCCGTTGCCGTAAGATAACGGCTCCGATGGGTCAATTTTCGGCAATCACGCTTCCGTTACGGTGCGCTGATATGCTGCGACCTAGAGCGGGGTGGCACCATGCACACACACACACGCGCGCTTACGGCTACCTTGATTGCGATTATCAGGCACATTCCGGGCTCCGCGTGACTCACGGCACACTTCCACGAGGCAGAGAGGTGGTGGATACATCGTCACTCAACCTCCCTTGCGTAAACAACAACAGAGGGCTTTCGTCAGAGGCGCTCATTTTGCGACGCAAATGTTGTTTTTGTTTTCGCGTGCGGAAATGGTCGTGACAAGTGGGCGCAACGCCATCGGCAAGTGTAATTGTACCGCAGGGGACCCTTGCAAGCGTTTTTCTGTTTGTCGCAGGTACTACTGTATCTTTATCCTTTATCCTGAGATGAATCTGTACAGTGTTCTAGTGTACTAACCGGTAGAATGGTTTCCTCTTCTCATCCCTTTTCACCCCAGCGACCGTTCCCTCTGCCTGCAATTGCGCAGCATACACACCATACAACAACGATATACATCTACTCCCCCCGCCCCCGGTAGGGCTCGACTCCATCACCATGGGTAGCAGCGAAGGGCAAACGTACTGTCTGCGATGGAACAACCACAAATCGAACCTGGTCGAGATACTCGACGCGCTGATCAAGATGGAGTGCTACGTCGACTGCACGATCTACGTCGACGACCAGGTCCAGTTCAAGGCGCACCGGGTCGTACTGGCCGCCAACTCGCCCTACTTCCAGTCGATCCTGCAGGACGTGCCGATGGATCACTGCAGCATCCTGTTCCCGGGCGTGCAGGAGTTCGAGATGCGCGCACTGCTCGAGTACATGTACACCGGCGAGGTGAACGTCACCCAAGCACAGATCCCGCGCATCATGAAGATCGCGGAACAGCTCGAGGTGAAGGGCCTGTACGATATGGCGGACCTGAAGGGGCGCTTCAGCAAAATGGTCGATGTGGATCAGCTGATGCGCGATCGTGACCCGGCCACCACACTGCACGCGAGCAGTAGTAGCAGCAGCAGCAACAACAACTACACCGGCAAGGGTTCGTCGTCTACTGCTACCGGTGCCGCTGCGGGTAGTAGCACAGCCGGTGCTGCTGCAGCAACCGCCACATCCTCCTCCTGGCGCGATGTACCGCCAACCAGCAGCAGTGGCAGCCATTACCCCCACTACCAGCACCAGTCGTCGCCGGTCATTTCCACCTCCACAAATGTGTCACTCGCGCAAAGTAGCAGCTCCTCGCCACCGTACTCGTACAAGTCGCCCTACTCTAGCCTGTACTCTCGCAGCCCCGGCGCGGTGGAGCGTGATCGCGAGCGGGAAGAGCGCAGCCGCGACCGTTCCGCATCCTTCTCGCACCCGCCAGCCTCGACCTCACCGCCGCCCCATCGCATCCAGTCCACGTCCGCCGGCTCGTCCGCCTCCTCCGTATCGGCACAGATCGCACTACAGTCGCAGACCGCAACCAGCAGCAACCACCAGTCGTCCTCGGCATCCCACCAGTCCGGCAGTTCCGCCAGCGCCTCCTCAGCCTCCGCGCAACCATCGACCATGGCGGCGGCTGCCGCACTGGCGGCCGGTTGGCCCTCCCTTGGACAAACGCAGCTGCACAGTATGCTCAGCTCGGCGTACGATTCCAGCACCGACATGAACCCGCTCAAGCGCAAGAAGCTCCAGTCGATGTCGAGCATGCTGCGCGACACACCGATCCTGCGCAACGTGCTCGCGCAGGCCAACCCGGCCGACTCGTCGCAGGCGGGCGGTGTGCCTGGGGCAGCGCAGGCAACCGTGGCCACGATACAGTCCCAGTACCAGGGCGGCATGAAGTCGGATCCGGACCAGCCGAGCAGTCATCACTCCAATGGCAGTGGTTATAAGGTAGGTGGTTACAGCTCAATGACCTTAAATTAGATCCTCTTAGTAACATTCTTCTTCAAATCCATCTCTTTTCCTAAAATTAAAAATAAAAAAACAGTCAATCAAGGATCAACCCCACTCACCGTACGCGGACAAATCGTTCGACGACGATCTGCTCGACTCGCCGCACAACTTTGGCGGCGACGCACGGCTAGCATCGTACGTGCCGCACCAGCAGCAGAAGCCGGAGTGGAAGCGCTACAAGCAGTACACGCGCACCGACATCCTGAACG
Organism: Anopheles fontenillei; assembly: GCA_008817895.1. Classification (NCBI taxonomy): domain Eukaryota; kingdom Metazoa; phylum Arthropoda; class Insecta; order Diptera; family Culicidae; genus Anopheles; species Anopheles fontenillei. The sequence goes on from VTWG01000025.1 coordinate 34,522, forward strand.
CGATCGAGTGTGTGCGCAAGGGCATGAGTGCGCTGCAGGCGTCGCGCAAGTTCGGCGTGCCGTCCCGCACCCTGTACGACAAGGTGAAGAAGCTGGGCATTACGACGGGCCGGCCGATCAACCGAGCGCTCAAGCGGTCACCCAGCTCGGGCGGCAGTCCGGCCTCCTTCCCGTACGGGCTGAGCGGTGCGAGCCACATGTTCGGCGGCCCGGGCAGCGGTGCACCCGGCGGGCCCGGTGGCCATCCGGGCGACCACCACCAGCAGCTCCCGTCCCAGTCGTCCCAGCAGCAGGAGGACGATGCGACCGCGGCGGCTGCTGCGGCGGCTGCCGCTGCCGCCGCCGCCATGGCCCACCACCACGAGGCGGGCCGCATGATCAAGCTCGAGCACGGCAGCCACCACGGGTTGCCGCCGACCATCCCGCACCCGGCCGCCGCCCTGCTCGATCCCTCCTTTCTGCAGCAGGCGCTGGAAGCACGCGGCGGCGACATTGCCGGCCGCGAGGCACTGCACGCGATGGCGTTTGCGGCGGCCGCTCACGCCGCCGTAAACGGCATGAGCACGTCCCCGGGTACGCACGGTACGGCCCGCTCGCCGAGCCCGAGCGTGCTGATGAAGTACATGCGCTCCGTTTCGATGAGCTCGCCCGAAGACGATCGGCACCATTCGGCGCAGCAGCAGCAGCAGCGGGATGTACGCGATCTGGCGGAACGCGAGCGCCGAGAGCATCACAATGGGTCGGAACCGGCCTACGCCAGGCGGGACCACCATCCGATGGAGCAGGACGACGAACCGGGCAGCGATTGTGGCGAACGGCCACCGAGCGGCGGTCCGGCCGAAGGCCAGGACGATCACGTGGAGGATCTGTCCATGGGCCCGAAGCGGGACTCGGAAGAGCGGGGGCCATCCGTCTCACCACCACCCGCACCTCCAGCGGCGGTGTCCGTCGTACGGTCGGCGGTTGCACGTTCGCGATCACCCTCACCTGCACCCTCGCTACCGCAACAACCTCCCCAGCAGCAGCAGCAGGGTGTCATTGTGCCAGCGCCCGGTAAGTTAAAGGAAGACTACAACATCACCATCAAGCGGGAAATCATTGCGGACAGCAATGCGCCCGCAGAATCGTCGTAGAACGGCGGTAGTCCCATTCGCCCGGAGCAGTTCCTCCATGTTCGTACTAAACTAAACGTTAAAACCTTATTCGCCACGGGGAAGGACAAAACGGTAGAAAACTACTGGAAACGGGTAACTAAGTTCGCTGCGTTTTTCCACGCCTTTTTTCCCTCCCCTCCAAGCCCATGGGGAAATACATTAGAGTAGAGTTAGTTGGGCATTTTTAATTGGGTCCGTTGATCCCACCAGGTTTTGCATTAAACTTTAATTCACAAGCGACGAACCCCCTCCTTTCGGGGAGCCACGTGGCTACGATTCCAAGCAGGAAGTTGCAAATGTGTGTCTTGCACATGAAGAACACACGCACGTGTGTGAGAGAGCACAAACGAAAGTTACCTTCTACGACGTCATATCGAAACCGATCCCACCAATTTCATTTAGCCGCCTAGAGGACCTGTAGATTTAGCTATTTTGCCGCATGTTTTTTTTTGTTTGGTTTATCTATTTTGTTTCGTACACTTAGCAAAACGAAGTTTAACAGTAAGCAGTATCAGTAGTGCACATTCTACATCATGAAAGCCTCACCAAGAGGTATCCATTTACAAATCAGAATCTCTCTTACTAGCTACGCGCCCTCTCTTCGTACGCATTCTCTTTGTCGGCTAAAGTTAAACCGAGAACCTTTATAGACTGAAACGAGTACTCACCGCACAAACAAGCAAACAAAAAGATAACCCAACCCACCAACTCCAATCAACTAAGAAAAGCTAACCCCTATCAATCAGGCAATAGATGATATGTTGTTGTATGTATGTCGTAAGTGTGCGATTTTCCTTCAAGGCCGCGTTGCCCACACAACGGAAGTGCAATAGAGAGAGAGAGAAAGATAGAGAAAAAAGGAGGAAATTGGCGGCGCAACAGCAGTCGTTTGTCGTTAGGCTAGGCTTGAACCCATCTTAGATGATCTTTTGCTTTTACACCTTCCTGCCGCTTGCCTTCTTTAAACGCATTTTGCCTTAAATGATTTTTTTTTGTTCTCGTTTCCAAATCGTTTGTTTAACTCTCTTTAAGCTGTGGAGCGCAATAGGTTTTAGCTGTATTTCTTTAAACCTAGCTCCCTGCTAGTTCGTCGTTTCCTTTGCCTATCGAAATCGGCAGGCTCTAAAGCCTGTACACCATCGTTTCTTAAAGTTTTGGTAGTGTAGCCCCTTCGAAAGTGTTAGCGGGTGAAGTGTTGACGATAATATCCTTAGGACACACTCGGTAGACTTAGTGAGCAAACGTACTACCTACTATTACTACGGCTATCCTGGCGTTAAACAAAGCAAGACTAAAAAGGCAAAATCGCACCATTTCCTTAACAGCATAACAATGAAGCAAACAAACAAACAAAAACGCGAACGAATATTGTTTTATCAGTAGTTACATTAGTTGTAAAATTTAACCAAGATTGCGTTGGATGGTATCGCCAAATTATGTACTATTAGTTGTAAGGTTTTTTTCCCGTTGTTTTAAGCTCTTATACACCTCCTCTTCTAGCCTTCTAGACGGATATCTATGATGCCTTTCATTCGCTAACTGATTAGCTTCTATGTGGTTATTAGTTTAACATCGTTACAAGACAAGACAAGAACAGAGGGATTGGGGAATAAGGGGGGGTTCAAACGCCTCGCCACCCCTGGATTAATTCTACCATTGAGTGCCTATAATTATGATGATTCCTATAAGCTTAGGAGAGAGTTAGTAAGTTCAACGAAAAACACGGTTCCTGCATTTTACTTTTATGTTGTTTCGTATGTCTCCGATTTTGGCCGTATGTCGTACGTCATCACAGCCGAGATCGAGAAAGGAAGCGAAAGTGCGTAAAGAAAGTACGTTACGTTACGTGGAAATGTTCTTCATCATATGAGTTTTCCTATTACCTAGTTACCATACGAGACCATGTAGACAAAAATAAGTTATACATTGCGAATCCGAAAAGAAAACAAAAACAGATAAGTTTACACGTTTTTACACTGCTTTACCAGGATGAAGCCATATATCTTTTTTTTTACCGTTGCGATGCCCTAGTGAACAAAGCAAGTAAACATATAAACAAGCAAATCAAACTATTTAAGGCATGTAACACAAGTAGTAGTAGCAGTAGTAGTAATGGTAGTAAAAGTAGAGCAAGTAGTAATAGCATACGTAGGAATAGACAAAAAAGTAGCAATCAAAAAAGATAAAGTGTATAATACACAGCATGTTGGTGGTTTCCTCATCGTTAACAATGTGGTAGAGAAGTAGTAAAAACAAAACAAAAAAAAACAAAAAGGCTTTGATGTTACCGAAGCATTGACTTGTTGATAAAGAGCAGAAGAGGAGAGAAGAAGGAAATAAAAAAACAGCAAAGAAACAAAAAAAAATACGAAAAAACTGAAACATAAAAAACAATGCCATATAAACTATATATTAAAAAAAACATAGACGCAGAACTTCATGTTGAATGCGTATTATTAACCGTACTGCTGCTCAGTATGTTAGTAGATGTTAGGAAAACCAGAAATCAAACCCAACGGTGGCAAAAGGGATACAGCAAAAGAACGATAACGATAAGAACCATTAAAAGCGTACCAATTGTAAGGATAATTATTGAAAAGACTGATTAAGAGAACCTTGTTTGTTGTTACCTATGCGGAATTGGGGTCTTTAGAAATGTGTACAGACGCGTATTACGCGAGCGAAAGAGTGAATCGCAAATGACGTAAGAAAGTGTATCCAGATCCCATTGGTGAAATATCCTTGGATCGAGCTGCATTCACACCAAACAACCCCTTTGCTCCCCCCTCTTTTCCCTTAATTGAAGGCATTTAGCGCATGCCCGGCCGATCGTTACGCAAAAGATCCTTCCTAGAAAAAAAACAAGCCCTTTACGTTACCCGCGCAAATACGCAAAGACTGAGTTTAATATGTACCACCTAAATATCTTTTGACAAAGATGGGCCAATGGACCGATTGGACGGACGCGGTGCTCCTGGTCAGTTGGCTGACACACACACACATACACACCCAGTAGAGCACCCGCTGTAAGCATGTATTTATTTCCTTTCTTTTCTTTTTTTGTCCCATTATTTTCCTGTTATGATTAAAAAAAACTGCGCTAAAACCATAAAATAATATTCCGGCAGGATTCAGATGTGACGGCACGGGCTACCCCCTTTTGTGAGAGTGCGTGTGTGTGGTTGTATGTGTTTGAATGTCTGTGATGTGTGTATGTGTGTGCATTTGTGTGTTTGTGTGCCCTTCGAAATGTTGTTTAAAATTCTCAAAATAATTAAAGAAAAAAAAATGTGCTGGGCCGATGCAATATCATCACCTGTGTAGTAAATCCACTGGAACACATGCGGCACGCGGTGGAAGGCGGCCGCGAGCTGCCAGGACCACCAATCCTCCAGTATTTGCTAGGCCAGAAGAACTCGAACTCGCGCAGAGTTGTAAATTGTATGTATTTTTAGCTGCACCGTGCGTGTCCCAACCCACCTCCTTATAAAAGCCTCCCGCGCTAATCCAAAATTAAGTTTGTGAAATAGTCATTGAATTACTAGTGCGGTAAGCAGTCAGGAAGGAATCCTCTAGCGTAAACGAATAAGATAGTTGGATGGATGGGGCAGCAACAGCATGCTTCTCGTTAGTAAAAATGGTTAAATAAAAATAAAAATGAAAATAAAAATAAAAATAAAAATAAAAATAAAACAAAACAAAAACTTATACTTTATAAAACAAAACACTTACTGAATAGATGGAAAAGGCTAACCCGATTAGATTCGGTTGTGGTTTGCGGGAGGGAGTGTTTGATTACGGGTTTCAGGATCGAGATGAAAGTTGATGCAACTGTGTCAGATGGGAGAACAGCATCGAAACAGCATAATTAGCGTCGCAGGAAGGCATATCAGTGTTGTGGAAGAGTTGTGAACGTTGTTACAGCAATCGTTCGTGGAATGTTGCACAGTCGAACCGCAACTCAACTCGATAAAGCTACAATCTCAAATACAAAAGCATGTGAGCATGAACATAATAAACACTTTGTAGAAACATTATAAATATCATTGTTTTGTTTCTTGTGTGTGTATTTTCACATAGAAAGAAAGGATTTTTAAAGTTGTGCTTTGATATTCCCCGTTTGTTCCAGTTCGATGTTTGAAGTAGTGATGGGTAAAGTTGGCAAACATCCGGAGTCGACTCCGATCCGACTCCGATTAATTCGGAATCGATTCCGGAAGGTAGGTCCGCCCTGCATTATCCGGAGTCGTTCGGAATCGCCCGGAGCCGTCCGGAGTCGTTCGGAGTCGTTCGGAGTCGTTCGGAGTCGTTCGGAGTCGTCCGGAGTCGGAGTCGTCCGGAATCGTTCGGAGTCGTTCGGAGTCGGAGTCGTCCGGAGTCGTTCGGAGTCGGAGTCGTCCGGAGTCGTTCGGAGTCGTTCGAAGTCGTTCGAAGTCATCCGGAGTTGTCTGGAGTCGGCCGAGGTCGGTCTTCGAAATTAAGGCCCGTATAAGAATTGCACGCGCAAAGTGAAAGACAAAAAAAAACACAACGGAAGGAAATGTCTGATCACAAGCACAAAGGCTCCTGTTGACTCCGACCAATTCCGATTCCGGTCGATTCCGAATGACTCCAGACGACTCCGATGCGACTCCGATTTATTCAGAATCGACTCCGGAAGGTAGGTCCGCCCTGCATCATCCAGAGTCGTTCGGAATCGCCCACAGTCGCCCGGAATCGCTCCGATGCGACTCCGATTTATTCAGAATCGACTCCGGAAGGTAGGTCCGCCCTGCATCATCCAGAGTCGTTCGGAATCGTCCAGAGTCGCCCGGAATCGCCCGGAGTCGCCCGGAGTCATCCGGAGTCGTCCGGAGCCGTCCGGAGTCGTTCGGAGTCGGAGTCGTTCGGAGTCGTTCGGAGTCGTTCGTAGTCGTTCGGAGTCGTTCGGAGTCGTTCGGAGTCGTTCGGAGTCGTTCGGACTCGGAGTCGTTCGGAGTTGTTCGGAGTCGAAGTCGTTCGGAGTCGTTCGGAGTCGGAGTCGTCCGAAGTCGTCCGGAGTCGTTCGGAGTCGTTCGGAATCGTCCAGAATCGTTCGGAGTCAGAGTCGTCCGGAATCGTTCGGAGTCGTTCGAAATCATCCGGAGTCGTCTGGAGTCGGCCGAGGTCGGCCTTCGAAATTAAGGCCTGTATAAGAAGTGCATGCGCAAAGTGAAAGACAAAAAAACACAACGGAAGGAAATGTCTGATCACAAGCACAAAGGTTCCTGTTGACTCCGACCAATTCCGATTTCGGTCGACTCCGAATGACTCCGGACGACTCCGAACGACTTCGACTCCGAACGACTTCGGACAACTCCGACTCCGAACTACTCTGTCAACTTTGAAAAACTATAACTAAAAAACGGTAGCGAGTTGAACCAATCTATGCACAGTTATAGAAACTGCATTAGATTATTTAATTTTCATCAGAATATTGCATCAATATTGAATTACGCATTCAAAAGTTATAAGCCTCCAAAGTCGCTGGCTACCCGGGTAGCCCGGTTGCCTGGAATATGATGTTTTTTTGGTTGCCAGTGACAGGGTTAATGACCAACAAAAAGCTTCCATCAGCCGCCGCCAGATGCACTAGTGAAAATCGAAATTATACTAGCCAGTACGGACAACGTCCCCCGACCGTAAGACAATGTTATTAACCTGAAAAGAGTATATCACTAGTCAGCACAGAGAGTAAATTAGATGAATTGCAAAAGACTCTGATCTCTAGAAAAGGATCTGCTGCGAATCAATACTGGTTTTCATCCTTTAGTCCTTGATCCTTTAGTGATGGGCTGTCAGAAACTTTCCCACGATTTCGAACCGTTTCCGAACATCGTTACTTGTGCTCCGATTCCGTGTCGGCTCCGACGACTCTGGTACCAAACGCCGGAGTACGTTGTACCGATCTTCCGGAACCGCTTCCGATTGAGATGAAATCATTCGATTTCACTTAATTTACTTAATTTGAATAATTATAGTTTTTATTCTCCACTTGTTTTACAATTTACCCATCTCTAGTATCCTGAGAAAGAATTATCAAAACATATTTTGGCAAATTGCAAACCCTCCTGTCATGATCTGTGAGGATATGAAATAAAGCAGAATTCCTCATGCAAATCATCCAGACAGTTTTAAAAAGCTATGAAGTTCCACCAAGTTCGGCACACCTTCTTAACAAGCCTTCAAGTTCCATCGTGAACCATACACATCAGGCTAACCAGCTGCAAAGTTCCAGAGAGTACGGCGTGCTTGTTAAAAAGCTCCATAGTTCCGCAAAGTACCGTCTATCTCTTAATCAGCCACAAAGTACGACATCGGAACGAATTTTCGTTAAACAGCCCCAAATCAGCTATAAAGTTCGAGCTAGCTATTTGGGATGTTCGTACCTTTGTGCCAAATTTTAAATTATATTTTTCAATGCAACAAAAGTTATTGTAAGTTAAATTTTAATGTGAAAACGAAAAACTTTCCATACTACGGGATACCCGGGTATGCCGGTCGTAGAAAATGGTGAAGGTGTAAATTTGGTCATTGAGATAACAGTTAATTAAATGTCGAAAGCTTGTATAAGCCGGCATTTCCGTGAAGGACGTTACGCCAAGCAGAAGAAGATGATAGCAGAACAACAGACGTATAATCACTGAATATTCCGGCCATTTTTTCGCACCGCTTTTTCAGAATGATTGTTATGCAACAGCTTTCTATGGATTACTCTAATGTTAATGTCCCATTAAACTAGCAGTACTAGTCAAAGACAAATACGTTTGAAACTAGACATCCGTGTTTTCGACACAATTCAATTTAAAATGTACAAACAACACTTCAGCATCAACATTATCTTCGAAATAGAGGAGAAACACGTATCTACTACATGCACACATCCACATTTTCAGCTCTTCGTTTTCCAAAACCTACTTTGATGTCAGCAATTGTTGAAGAGATGGTAACACACAACCGAACAGAGACACTATTCCAACCAAAGTCAGCGACGAAGTGGTGAACACGGGAATAGAACCAACATGATATTAGCTCATTAGATTGTGCAAAAAAACGCCAAAACTACCGAATAATCGTTTCATAGGAAACGGAACTACTAAAATCACTACAGAAGGTGGCATCTGTTTTTCAAACGCCAGTTGTTTTGGTCTGCGGCCTTTTTGACAGTTTGCATACGCTCGCAAACCAAGTGTCATATATACGCAAGGAAAAAAGGTGTGTTTCACACGCTGTGGGCTGTTTTCCAAAATTCAAATACATTGATTGAAGCTAAATGTGGTGTTATTTCAGTTTACTAAAATTGTTTCATGATAAAATTGTTGGAACAATTACACATTTTATAAACTGTGTCATTTGAACCTGCAAAAATGTGTGTCTATTTACCTTGTGCCGTTTACATGAGGCCAGATATGCAAGGCTGGATCATAGCGAATTGACAGTTGACAGAACCGTTTCGACAACAAAACCTCTTGATTACAAGACTTTGATGAAATAAGGGTGAAATTAATACATTTATTCATGTTAAGCTTTAAATTATTTTAATAAAATCAATTTTTCAATGGAAATACCAAATAAAAAGAAAGACCATGCACATTTGCGCTGTTGTTTTATCAATAGTTGTGCCCAAACGTCAAACGGTTGACGCGAAAGAAATTGCAACAGAAATACCGATGGTCTCACCGCTTTTCGTCCAGCTCGTCCTCCCAGCACAGCAGGCACAAAAATCAACACCTGCCGGTACCGTGCAAATTCCGTGACGAAGCAGTGAGAAACCCATAAACACTTGCTATGTAAAAACGCACCCCCGTGGCTGGTGAAAAGCTGCATCAACGTCAAGCGAAAAGCCCACGGCGCACCGTCCCGCGGGCAGTTGAGGGAGAAGGCGAGCGCAGCCAAAGGGCGGGCAGAAGCAACAGTCGCGCATTTTCGGGTGTGCGTAGCACGACCACGACCACGACGACGAAGGCGCACCGTACGGAGCAGCCAGACAGGCAGGCAGGGTCGTCGCTTCTTTGTCGTCCGATCGTCCGAGGAACCGAAGACCGAAGAATCGGCCGAGTCGTGAGCAGCGACCGCAGCACAACCGTGGTTGTTTATGTCGCGGGAAAGGTCACACCACGGCAGCCGTGTGTTGAAAAAGTGTGTTTGTTGCCACTGTGTCGGTGGCACAGGAAAAGTGTCGCCGTCGGCCAGGGTAGAAGACGAAGAAACCAGCTCATTAGCCGAGCCAAACGCATCGCGGGAGGAGTAGAGAAAAACACGCACACACACAGCGACGCATAGACAGAGCACACACAACCAGCCCGTCGTGGTACAGGGGAAGTCCTCGCCCATATCTTGATGCGAAGCGAAAAATCACTGCAACGATGGACGAAACATATCTGAAGAATCTCGAAACGGCGGCCCACATCATCATGGTAAGGCTAATCGAAGTAGCACTCCCCTTTTTTCTCAGGGTTGCGGGTGGTGGTGGTGGGAAGGGGCAAGGAAAACAAAGGAACCCCCTAGGGACCTTGGAATGCGTGCGCGGTGCGTGTGTCGGTTGGTCTGCTGCTGCTGCTCGGCGCAAAGAAAATCGATATCGGGTTGTTTTGCTACCCTTTCCCCCTTTTCCCTTTTTTGCGCAAAAGGAAAACACTTTCTTTGTTTTGATTGCGTCTCTTTTCGTCCTGCGATTGTTTTCGCGCAGTGTGTGCTGGCCTCCTCCTTTCGCCCACGGTGGCGTGGAGCAGCAGCAGCGAGTCGTGCGTAGTAATAATTTAACTGTTTTGTTTCTGATTCATCTCTTTCACCTCTTCTCTCTCTCTCACATGCTCTCTCCCCTTTTATTAGGCACCGCCGAATTCCATCACCAACCAGCAGCGGCAGGAGTCGGAGCACATTTTCACCACCTTCCGGAGGACGAAAACGCCGTACGCCCTCTGCCAGGCGATACTGGAAAAATCGTCCGTCGATCTGGTGCTGTTCGAGGCGGCCGACGTGCTGAAGAAGGCGGTCGTCGGCGAGTGGAAGTTCATCGCCGAGCAGGACCGGGCCTCGCTGCGCCAGTACCTGCTCAGCTACGTTATACAGCGCGACGTGCCGGTGTTTATCCGCGACAAGCTGCTCCAGGTGGTGGCCATCATGATCAAGCGCGCCAGCCTGGAGGATCACGGCGCGGAGCGGGGTCAAATTTTGGAGGAGACGAAAAAGATGCTCACGTCGGGCGAGCTGAAGCAGCAGATACTGAGCTGCAGCATCATGCTCGCCATACTGGAGGAGTACTGCAACATCGTCCGGTCGGACGATACCGGGCTGAACACGCTCGAGCACTTTAAGGCGAAAAAGCAGTTCGAAGACTCCGACCTGCTCAAAACGTTCTGCATGACGCTGCAGGCGATGGTGGAGATTGTGAACGCGTTCGATACGTCCAACTGCCTGCAGATGTACTTCTTCAAGCAGCTGCTGACGGTGATGGAAACCGTGCTGACGTGGGGCTTCCTGCTGCCCAATCTGCGGAACGTGCGCGTCAGGCATTCGCTTTCGAAGAGCATTATCGATACGTCGGAAACGGTGACGAAGGCGCTGCACGCACCGCCGCTACGCCTGCAGGCCCAGTGGAAGAGTGTCATATTCGACCCGAAGGTGCTGGAGGTGTTCTTTCACACGTACTGGAAGATGCGCGAGATCGACGATCTGCAGCCGAAGGCGCTGACCTGCATCCTGCAGCTGTCGACGCTGCGCGGTCCGATCATATCGGAAAACATTGACGAAAGCATGTCCTACCTGGCGAACTACCTGACGCACTTTCTCTCGCTGATGACAAAGTAAGTGCAGGACCATCTTTTGAGTGAAAGAATGTAAAAAAATTATTTATTTTAATGTTTTCCTTTCCTTCCCTTTAAATAGCATCGAAATCAAAGACAAGGAAGCGTACAGCTTCTCGCTGATCCTGCGCAAGCTGTTCCAGTTCCTTCCGACCGACATGCTGAAGATGCTGCCCAACTCGCTGTTCGACGCGTCCATGCAGCAGTGCTTCACGCTGACGATGAAGTTTTTCGAGCAGTCGGCGGCGGAAGAATCGGTCGCACCGGACGAGGCGTGCTACATCGATGCGCTCAGCAACATGCTCGGCATCTGGCTGTCCTTTTTCGACGACAAGCGCAACTATCCGACCGAACCGATGCTGCCCTACATCACGCAGATGTTCGAAAAGTACGTCCAGTGCCATCTGGCACCCCCGCAGGGCATCCGGGGTGCGGGCGGGCGCGAGGGCGACGGGGACAACGAAATTACCGAGCTGGAGGAGTCGGACCGGGAGCGGTTCCGGGAGCAGCTCACTGTGATGGGATTTTTTGGCCGCCAGATACTGCAGCACGCGCTCGGCCTGCTGGCAAAGCTGCTGGAGGATCGAACGCGCAAGCTCGGCACCCATCTGCACATGCTGCACGCGTCCAAGACGCTGTCGCTCTCGGATGGGATGAGCCTGGAGAATCTGTTCGAGGACATCCACTGGCTGCTGCTGATCAGTGGGCACGTGATAGCGATGGAATCGGTCGGCGAGACGCCGATGATACCGGAGCCGATACTGGTGCTCAGCAAGCAGCAGGTCGAGTCGGGTGCGACGGACGTGTCGAACAGCTTGAAGCTGCTCGCCTCCCCCCATCAGGACATTCAGGAGATAGCGAACGCGGAATCGAACACGGACCCGGTGATACGGCTAATGGCGGCCGGCTTTCGGCTGTGCGAGCTGGAAAAGACCGCCATCGAGGTGCGGATGTACCAGTTCCTGAGCCCCGAGCTGAGCGCCACCACCATGTGGTTCCTGCGCCACTGGTGCGGCACGTACGTAATGTCCGCGTACGAGCCGACCGCCACCCACATCTTCGCAAATGCGTTCGGCGTCGGCACGGCCGGGGCACTGTGGGTAATTAACTATCTGCTGAACAAGATCTGCCTGAACGCGCAGCACCTGCGGGCGGAGCCGGCCGTGATGGAGGAAACGATCGAGCTGCTGCTGGCGCTGCAGCGCAACCGGTACCGCGCGCAAACCATCTTCAACTCCGAGTACTTCCGCTCGATCTGCGACCTGAAGAGCTTCGAGCTGCCGCTGACGGTGAAGCGCAAGCTGCTGCGCGGCTTCGTCACGATCGGGGGCAGCGTGGAGGGCGAGGAGGTGCGCACCGAGTACATTATGCGCATCGTGCAGGGGACGAAGGAGAAGTTCGGGCTGCTGCAGGCGACGTTCCAGCAGCACGCCCACCTGCACCAGAGCGAACAGTTCAAGCAGAAGGTGATCGAGGTGCTGGAGGAAACGATCGGCTGCGTGGAGGGTGCGTACGACAATCTGATCCTGATACTGTACCAGGAGGTGCAGCCGATCTGCAAGCAGCTCAGCACGTTCATGTCGGTGTACAGGAACGATACGGTGAGAATGGTTTTTATTATTATTATTATTACACGTTTTACTAGTGTTGGGTAAATCTGATTCAGATTCATGAATCTGAATGAATCTTTGGAATGATTCAATGAATCTGAATCTCGGTTGGAAAGATTCATAAATCTCAAATATTCATCAATTTTCAAATATTCATGAATCTCGAAAGAATCTTGAATCTCAAAAGATTATCAAATCTCTAGGGATTCATAAATCTCTAAAAAATCTTAAAGCTGAGCTTTTTATGATTCTTCTTCTTGGTGTAACAATCTACGTGGTCATGCCAGCCTATACATGCTAACGATATTTCTTGGAAAGTACCACGCAGCCGGATAGTTTGTTTTGCTACTGGGAGACGGTACATTCGAGGCTTGAACCCACAACGGTCAAGTTTTAGGTGGGATTGGGCAAATTCAATATTTTGGAAATCATACATCTCTGAAAATTCACGAATCCCTGGAGTTATATGAATTTTAATGGACTTATGAAGTTTATAGATCCATGAAGCATTGGAGATTCATGAATATTTAGAGATTCATGAATCTTTGAAATTTATGAATTTTTGAAGATGCTTGATTTTTTGAAGATTTGTGAATCTTTAGAGATTCATGAATCTTTGGAAATTCGACTCGAGATTCGAATCAGTCATCAGTCTGAAGATTCATATGAATGAATCTCAACGAAAAACTCATGAAACCCAACACTAGTTTTTATTATTATTATTATTACACTTTTTTTTGGCTATAAAAATGTTATGGTCGTCACATCGCCGTGTTCTGCGAGCATTATTCTCACCAACTCTTCTCAAATGCACCTTACGCTATAGATTGCGCTCTCCCCTTATTCTCTTCGTTGCTAGGATGAACTTTGCCTTTTTTCTCTATTTTTTTGGATTTGGTGCAATGTACTTGTAAAGATCCTAGTAACCATGTTCATAAAATCATAACCATCTGTTTAACGAAATATCAAACGAAGTTAGCTATAGTGGTGGGAGCTCGGAATCGGACCTACACGAATCCGATTCCGTGTTCGGAATCAATTCCGAAGTGGATTCCGATGCTGGATTCGATTTCGATACCGGAGAGGATTCCGATGCTGGAGCCGATTCCGAAGACGTATCAAGAGTCGCCTCTAGAACTGATTCCGGAGTTAACATTAGAGCCGATTCCGACTCTGGAATCAGAATCGACTCCGCAATCAAAATCGGCTCTGGAATCGCAATCCACCTAGGAATCGCAATTTGCTCCGGAAACAGAGTCAGATATAACTCCAGATTTTGAATTGACTCTGTAATCAGGATCAGTTCTTGAATTGAAATAACAAGTTTCAAATATGAAATCAGTCTGGAAATCTCCATGAGAAATGATCATTTACAAGTAAATTTTGATTATTTGCGGCTATCAATACGTAGGATCATTGGATCCAAACGCCTATTATGAAGATAGGCTGAAACCCATTGCGATTCGAAAGCCGAATCCAATTCCAGAGCCGGTTCCGATTCTGGAGCTGACTCTGATTCCGAACCCGAGTCTAATTTTGGAACTGATTCCGGAATCGATTTCGGAGCCTGATTCCGGACCTATTATCCGGAATAGATTCCAAAAAACTTCGGAGCTAGCCGGAATCGATTCCGACGAAAACTTTATATTTCCCATCACTAGTTAGATAAGAAATACAAAAAAAATAAAACACTTTTTTAATGCACTAACACCAAAATAAAATTGCTTTCAAAAAGTGTTTTATTTTATTTTTTTTATTTGAATTTTCTTTCATTGTTACTAACGGGTTCGTTTCCTTCCCTCCCAGGTAATTGTGGAGCTTGTGCTGGAGCTGCTGAACGAGCTGGAACGGTCGGCGGAGGTGAAGGAGGTGCGCGCTGCCCTCCACCAGTACAGCATGGACGTGATCGGAGTGTACGTGAAGAACAACAGCAACCGGATTTCGCTCGATCCCACCAACAACGAGCGCGATCCGCAAGATTTGATCCTCATCCTGAAGCTGATCCACGGGCTGAGCGCTAGCCGCGTCGGCAACGATCCGGAAACGATCAACCAGGCGTCGGACGTCTGCATCTACGGGCTGACGAACATTGTGCCGCTAATAACGGCCGATCTGATACGCTACCCGGAGCTGTGCTATCAGTACTACATCACGATCACGTCCTTCGTCGACTCCAAGCCATACGTGGTATGATAGTGGACTGATAAAATGATACAAATAGGCGCCTTGAAATGGATTTTTCAATGCTTTTTGCAATCCCTCTTCCCCAGGTGCCCGCACTGCATCCCGACTTCCTGAAGCAGCTCGTCGCCTCGGTCGAGCTCGGGCTCACCTCGTTCACGTCCGAGGTCGAGCTGAAGTGCGTCGAGTTTATCGAGGCGTTCGCGCAGGTCGTCCGGCTGCACCAGAACCCGGACGCGCTCGTGACCCAGCTGCTCCAGTCCTTCCTCAAGCTGATGCTCGACATGACGATCGGGCAGAAGATCGACTGGAACAATACGAGCGACTGGTACAAGGCGATGTACACCGTGATCTGCTGCTTTCCGCATACGTTCAAGGACATGGTGCAGAGCTTCCTGCAGGAGCACGTGGACAGCAGCACGGACAAGGCGAAGGAGATGATCGGCGAAAGCTTGGCGCGCCTGAACCAGATCGAGTTTGCGAACGTGCGGCTAATGAAGCTGCGGTTCGTCGACTGGTACGATCGGTTCGTCTCGCTGGTGAGTCTTATGTACAAGAAGTAGAATGGAACTGGGTGGTGAGAACAGAGAGGATGGGGGGAAGAATGAAAAGGGAACACGATTACAAACGACGTGCGTCGCAAATGGAAAATGTGCAAACACCAATCCTACTGAGGGGGGAAAACAAACGAATGTTAGGGATGATAGCCAGTGTTAGACCGACCCCCCCATGCTTGTGTGCTGTTCGAGTTTTCCGTTTCAATGTTTCATACTTTCTCTTTTAAATGTATGAGAGTTTTCGATAAAATCAACTAAAATTAGAAAATGCGCTTGAGTTGAAACGATTTTTGCTTGTTTTTTCGCTCACCACTGTACAGTTCCTTTCGTCTTTGGATGTGAACGTTAGGCAAAGGTCGGGAGAGGCATCTCTCGCATCTGGCTTATATATCGTTAGGGGATAAAAAGAAATAGTACGATGCAGAGGAGGGGGAGTGCGATGGAGAACTTTTAGCTATGCGCGATTATTGAAAAGTAAGAAACGTTTGTACTCCCGTCCCATGGCGAGATGAGATTGGCGATGAAATGACAAAAAGGATTCGATTCGAATCGGCACGAACGATATCTATATATATAAATATACAAATTAATAGATAGTGGAACACACAATACTTAACTAAAGAAACAAAGAAAACAAAGGATATAGCTAGGGGCTTACTCTAATTGTACTGGGACTGCACACACGGGAAGGACTCTTGAGACAGCGAAGGATATTGAGCTGCATTACAAAACTCTCTCAAACACACATGCAAAAACACTAAGATTGAGTAACTTATTGAAGATTTGAGGGACGATTCGGCGGTGAAACGGATCACTTTCCAAACGATGCGCGAAAGGTCTACACAATAACACAGCATTGGTGTGTGTGTGTGTGGGTGTGATATGTTAATTTTTACAAACCGGAAAAACGGATAAGAAACAGCACCGTATATTTGCACACTTACTACTACTACTACTACCCGTTTCTTTCCGGTTTATTTTAGATAGCATGTAGAGCATATGTAGTTCGAACGATATCTGCACGTTTTTTCTGCAATACGACGCACGACGCACACAGTGGATAGGCATCATCACCCTATGGAAAGGGTTTACGAAGAGATATACATAGATAGAGAGAGAGAGCACACAGTGACGTGACGTGTAACACGGTGCAACGATAGATTAGCGTTAGAAAGTTTAAAAACATTCACAGAAGAAAAAATAAGCAAAATTTCCAGCGCGCACCCCCTTTTTCGGAAACCTTTCCTTCCGCAGTTTTTCCTTCCTGTTCCTGTATTTGAAATATTTATCGCGCTTCGATGAGAAGAGCGCCAAAAACACAGTGTAGTGTACAACGCCACAAACACGTTAGAGTTTCACGTTCTGACTAAGGATCGAGCCGCCGGTTACTGGCCATAGCGTTTTGGTGTCTTCTTCCGCGCGATTGTAGATATTTATATGTAGCCGTAAATGAGGACCGTGGTACGCGTGTGTGTGTGTATGTACCCTGTTTTCCAAGGAGAAAAGCATACAATCTCCTCCTTACGAGCCCGCCCCAAGCCAAGGAGAGAAACGTTTCAGAGTGGAAGTGTTTCCTTTTTCCCGTTCAGTTATGTCGTTACTCTTCCTTTTGTAAGATGGTTGAGCCTACGCTTTCGTTCCTGAGCAGATTTGTAAGACGGAGGACAACAATTTAGTTAGTTTTGCCCAAGAGGTGGGACATTAGGTGAAAGTAGCCGAGAGCCGAGCTTTGTCTCTATGTCGCTGTGTGGATGTGTGATATTCGACTTATGATAGAGGATCGGAGAGGGAAAGCGACGAAACTTTAGTAGGAGCAAGCCCCTCCCCACGTGGCACGCGCTGTAGGAGCAGGGTGGCAGTTTAAACGGATAGCGAAAAAGTAAATTGAATTAATGTTTTCTACATTGGCCATTTTTACTATCGATCGATCGAATTTTGATGTCTGATTGCGTACTGCGCGCCCCCTCTGTGTGGGATGTGTTCTGCCACGGAAGAAGGGTATAGCTAGATTTGATATGAAACAAACAAATGAAGTATTTTGCAATGATTTAATCACTGACGCGCGGGGCACGATGCTTGGAGAGTGAAAGGAGGAACGCACCGAGTGTGATACAACGTGTGTGTGTGTGTGATCAGTAATCGGGGAACAATTGTTTTGCTTTTCTTTTGTGGCATGGAATTAGGCAAACGTTTAAAGAAACAAAACTGTAAGCAAGATATGTGTGCGTGTGTTTTTTAAATTCACTACGAGCTTTCTGTTTTGTTGATTGTTAGAATTTCTGTTTAAAAAAAAAGACGGCGTGTAATATACATTTTTGATTTTGTTTGTTTGTTTGAAGGCCAGCGGGGCATTTTAAGAAGGATCAAATTTGCATGATCAAAACTACTACTACTACTACTACTACTACTGCATATGGGAATGCCCGCGAGAGTAAAACTAATAAAAAATAGCAAAAGAAAGCGAAACAAAAAGTGCAAAATTCGAAACATCAAAATTTAAACCAGACGTGCGTGCTCTGTTTTTGAAAAGAAGGATGCATTTGTCATGTAATTATGTCTAGCGACTAATCTACTACTGCGGTGACTACACTACACACTACGACTACTATTTCCACTGGAACATGTACTACCTACCACTACTAATGGCTGGTCATCAGCTATATATACACACATTGCACACGAACCACCACGTGGGTTGGTAGAGGTAGCGCAGTAACTGAGCATATACTGCACGGACACACGGATTGTTGAGTACAAATTAAAGGCAAAAATAAACACAAACACAAGCAACTACGCCACTAAGCTACTAAAAGCAGAGCGCGAAAAAAAAAACAAGGCACCACGCTTATGTGTTGTGTATGGGGTAAACACAGACACACCTATGAAACACATTGTACGATTCACCAATATATTAGAATCCTCGATCCTCGGCGATCGGCGATCATTATAAACAAGCAGAGTCAGAGGGGCGCGTGGACGCAACGCGCATGCAAGCAAAAAATGGGGGAAAGAAAGTGTGGCGGAAGGTTACGGTTAAATTGTGGCCTCGATTTTGAGGTATCTTTTGCAGTGTCCAAACATCATCTAACCCGGTTTTCGCTGCGTCGTCTCACTGCAAAGAGAGAGAGTGAGAGATGGCCACGCGGAGGGTGGCATTAATGAGAATAAAGTTTATCGATTGGGCTACACAAATCAATAACAAAGCTAACCCGAAAGCTACAACAGAATTTAGTTGTTTTGCCTTGCTTTAACTGCATACATACTGTGGGAAAGAAATCCATCCAACGTCCATCGAATAGTTGCAAATCGTCAGTTGTTTAAAAGCACATAGAGTAATGTACGCTTTATTATTATTGCCTTCTTAGCTGTGTATTCTTAGCTGCTTATCTTACGTTGTACAATCTGTTTTGTTTTTTGTTTTTGTTACTGTATGTATCAATAGTTAAGTTATTGTGTCCCATGCGCTCATCTAGAAGTAAAAGGTTTGAATCGAAAAAAGCCTTTTTCTTGCACCTTAAAGCATATTTGCTAGCAAACGGAAATATAAATAGAACTTGCGGAGCATTCAAGAGAGACCAAACGCTAAACCGGGTGCTTAGGTTCCCAGTGCTTAGGTCTAGTTTACCAAGTACAAGCGACAGGTAAATCAGTGTCTCTTAGCTAAGAAAGATAACGTAACAAACTAAACCTACGCTAGTTTCCCTATCATTTTATCATTTAATTTACGTATTTAATCGCCGCCATAGCCAAAGAGAGCATTGTTCAATTTCTGTGCCATCGGAGCGGAGAAGAAACCACACTACTGTCGCGCGCGTATTTGCACACGCCTTCCGCAACAGTCACATACAGCGAAGTAGGTCAAAGGGTTTCCTTCCCCAATGCATCATATTGCAGCATTTATCCGGCAAAGTCGGAAGCCGTTTTGCTTGTGGTTAGCCGCCAACCGGGCCACCCGCCGCCCGTTCATAAGGACGAGTACACAAGATTGGTGACGGCAGTTTGGATGGCATTGAGTCGGCTGGCGGGCAGGTTCGCTTCGTCGATCCGCTGGGCCAGCGCCTCGAACAGTAGCTGCGTGCTGCTGCGGCGAATATGGGCGTGCGCCTCGAGCTGCACCGCTTCCGCCGCCGTCCGTATGATTTTGATGCATTCCGACTCGATCAGATCGGTGTGGCGCTTGCGGCTACTGCTGCCGGTTTCGCTCGCCGGCTGCTCGTGGTGCGTTGCCTTGGGGCGGGCGTTGGCAAACCGCTCGCTCACCGCCACCAGCCCGGTACCGCAGTCGACGAACGCGGAAGCGGGATCGTCGCGCACAAACTGCTGCCGCCCTATCGGATGTTCACACTTGATGTCGACATACCGTTCCTCGCCCGGGTACATGCTGTCCAGGAAGTTGGCCGTTGTGCTGGGGATGGGAAAAGGGAAGTGTTCAGGAAAATGTAAGAGGAGCCCAATAAAAATAGATCTCTGCAGCAGCAGCAACAGCAATCACTCACAGCGAAGCCTTGTTGTAGCCCTGCAGAAAGGAGAGACTGTCGAAGTAGCGCCACTTCTTCGGCTGCTCCTCGTCGGACGTGCCGCGGGCCGCCTGTTCCGCCCGGCTCAGCTTGATGAACTTGTCCCGCAAACTCTTCCATCGCCGTTTGCATACCTCCACTGCAGGCGGAAGAAAGAAAAGAAAGTGCACGTAATAATCGTTTCGTGTGCGTCTTTCGGTATGCCGCAGAAGATGCTTGCTGCCTGCCTTGGACAGTGGCCAACACGGGACAATGTCCGGTACCAGGGGGGACAAGCAGCAGCAGCAGCAGCAGCAGGGACTTGGGATGGGAAAGGCTTACCGGAGCAGTTGAGCTCGTACGCGATCTGCTGCCACAGCCGTTCCTTGTCGTTTTTCCTTCGATAGTTTACGTTCTTCACGTTGTACAGCACCTCGTTAGCGCGAACTTTTGCAATTAAATCCTCCTCGAAGGTCATATTTTTCAGGGCGCCAGCCAGTTTGTAAACACTGTAAACATTCGTCTATTATTGCACCTGTCAAAGTGGTGAGCGATGTTTTTTTCTTTCTTTTGTGGCTGTCAGCTGACCTTCATTGTTTTGTGGAGCGATGTTATTTTTAAATTAGCCGTTGTGGCGATCTTTTAGGTGGATAAAATGAGATTTATGGTTTTTAGTAATTATTTTTATACTTGTTTCATAAATCTACTTCTATAATTTAAAGTTTAAAACCTTAACCAATATTGATTTATTGCGAATTTCAAGGCGAAATCAAAAACAAACATATCTGTACACTCTACTCCATCAATGTTCTCTCTCTACGACGTGCCTTTTTCTACAATCTTCCGAAAATCCACTCATTCGGTAAAATATATCGTCTCAACCCTTTTATGTAACAAACACTACACGTGCTATACACTACGCGTGCGGACAGCATCCTAACTTTGGCATTGAATTTTGGTATCAGCATTTGAGCGGTTAAACATTTTTTCAACTATCGTGGTACAACGGGTGGCGCGCTTTCATCTAATGGACACGTGGCGTACCACAACATAGTTAGCATTAGTGATGTGCTCTCTGGAGCGCATCCACGACTTCGATCCAACTCCGACTATTGTTAGTCCGATTCCGACGCTGACAAAATGGAACCACTAGATCCGCCCGGAGTTGGAGTCGTCCCAAGTAGTCATCCGGAGTCGTCCGAAGTAGTTCGGAGCCGTCGTAGTCGTCTAGATTCCGACTGGACGAGCTGAACGACTCCGAACGACTCCGGATGACTCCGACTCCCAATAACTCAGAACGACTCCGAACGATTTCGGACGACTCCAGACGACTCCGTGCGAATCCGGACAACTCCGACTCCGAACGACTCCGGGAGACTCCGGACAAATCCGGACGACTCTGGGTGATTCCAAATTTATCGGAGTCGACTCTGGATTTTTGCCAACTTTCACCCATCACTAGTTAGCATAGCGCCTAGCTGCCTAACATATAGTGCTGTTAATGAAATCGTAACAGCTCAGCGTAAGTTCCGTTTTCTTGTTCAGCTTAATGTTGTTCAGCTTGTACTTGATGTACTCCTCCACCCAGGCCTGCGTCAGATCGAGATACTTCTCCGGCGGTCCGGGCAGATAGTCCCGAAATCCAAACACCGGTATGGCCGCCTCGATTTGCGTCCCATCCACCCAGTTATTGTAGCTGTTGATCGTGATGATCTGCAAATTGTTCTTGAGCGAGGTGCGCCAACCAACGTCAAAGTACTGACCGTTCGACCGGTACCGCTTGATGTTCGTAATGCCGTGGTTCTGGTTCACGTTCCGGTGGTACTTCCGGCGATCGTAGTACCCGGGCCCAATCGTCGGTACGAACAGTAGCCGGTAGCTGTCCGCAAACTTCTTCAACTGGTTCCAGTTCTTCCACGTTGACGCATAGTTAGCCCCATTGCTCGGCAGGTACGTGTAGAACCCGTCGAACCCTGCCCGCCGTACCATGGATTTGTGGTCCTTGGAGCTGATGTGCGCCAACAGTACGGCATCATAGCTCGCAGCACCCCGGATGGTCAGTATGCCGTTGCGGCTCAGCAACCGCTTCCATTCCGGATCCGTTATACGGTACGCCTTGCGTATGTAAAACAGTGGCAGGTCACGCTTTTTCGATAGCACCGTGTAGTAGCTGAGTGTGCTGGTCGTCCCGGCCGGCCCCTTCCCGAACCCATCCACAAAGTACTTGATGTTGCTGCGGATGCTCTCGATCGTGCGGTCCGCGTAGTCGAGGATTTCGATCGCCACCTTCAGATCGTACTGCTCCGCCACCCTGAAGATGGTGCGCAGCAGGTACTCGGAAAAGTTGGGCTGCCAGCCGAGCACCACCGTACCGATGCCGCAGTTCTGTATCTCGTTAAAGTGTTCCCGCACGATCGATTCGCTCGTGTTGTACAGCCGGCGCTTCGGGTAGAACGCCGTGTTGATGACCGGCTCGTCGTTCGGCTTGAACGACACGGAGTTGTTCTCGTAGATGCGCGCTATCAACCGATCGCTGGACGGATGTGTGGGGCGCGGTTTGTACCACGCCACCGTACCGTGGTAGTGGATCTGCACGTTCCGATTCAGCGGGAACGTTCGATTGCGGTGCTCCGATGGTGGTACGGTTGCGGTGTTGGGATTTCCGCTACCGACCAGGCGCTTGATTTTGTCGCGAATGATGCGCGCCTTCACCTGGTGCTCGTTGTACTTCTCCGGCACGATCGTTTGGCTGCGCCGCAGCTCGTACGACACCACGTTCTGGTAGCCATCGTTCGGCAGGGACAGTGGCGCTACCTCCTTTTCCGGCGTACTGATCGTGGTGTAGAGGCAGAAGATGAGCAACAGGAAGGACGTGACGCCAATCAGGCAGACGAACAGCTTCATCGATTTGATGCTGCTCAGCTTGTGTGCGGCCATGTTTTTGGGGCTTTTTGTGTGTTTCCGGTGGCGAACTTCACTTGCTTCACTTGCTCAAGCACTAGAACGGAGTATGGAGGACATGCTGCTGTCCGGATCTGAAAGGACGAAGGTTCAAAAAGCAAGCAATAGTTTATCGAAATACGAGACAGCAGATTAGAATTGTTTTCTCGGGAAAGGAAGAACTGACAACTGGCTGTGAAGGATATGCAAGTGGGGGAAAATGGAAAAGGATATAGCGTGGCCATTGCGCATGTGCCGTTTTCCCCTCGGCTGTATCCTTGCCGGAGACGGTGTGCGAGAGCAGGCGAGCCAAATGCTTGTAATGTTTGCAAGTGAACGAAAGGAAATGGCCATAAATTTGTTTGTAAACAAATTAATAATGCACTGTTTTCCAGCGACACCCATAAACTGTTGCTTCCTGGTAAACATGGCGTTGAACAAGTGTGCGAGTGTCGTGTACATTTGAAGGAGGATCTGGTTTTCGTTTTTCTTTTTACATTTGAAATGGAAAAGTCGAGTTTAACATACATTTTTACGTTATTATTTTATATTTTCACATTTTATTTGATTCACATCGAATCTGTGCAACGGTTTTTTTAAATTTCACACTTTCAAAATTTTCCGCAAGGTGGCGCTACTATGTCAAGTGTCAAATGGCACAAAAAAAACACAACCATTTCAAAACAAAACACATCGCGACCGGGAAACACGTTTTGGTGCTTGGCGAACGAATTGAATCGCATTTACCGCCATGCCACAAGATACGAAGCGAATAAATGGACCTGAATTTACCCGATCGTACCGGATCCATTGCAAAGCCAACGCGCCAAAACCGTTCGACGAGCGGTTGCAGGAAGCCCTCGGAAAGGACGGCAAACGAAAGGATGGTCGTCGCCTGCAGGAAAGCCGCAAATATTGTATGTTATCAACGTATTGATCATTACATTTCCTTTCGAACGCAAATCACCGCAATTGCTCCCTCGTTTTTAGATGCAAAAATCGGCGTAGTTTCAACGGCCAAAGGATCGGCGTACGTCGAGCTGGGCAACACGAAAGTGATCGTGTCCGTGTTCGATCCGCGCGAAATACCAAAGCAGAACAAATTCTGCGAGCTGGGAGAGCTGTTCTGCGACTTGAAGTTTTCGCCCTTCGCCTCGGCAGTGAGAAAAACGCACCAGACGGATGCGCGCGAGCGAAGCATGGCCGCGGCACTGACCAGCGCCCTGAACCCGTCCGTCTGCCGGCATCTGTTTCCCAATCTGCAGATAGACGTGTTTGCGAACGTGCTGGAAGATGATGGATCGGCGCTGGCGGTGGCGATAACGGCGGCCGGCCTTGCGCTGGGCGATGCGTGCGTCCCAATGTTTGATATCGTGACGGCGGCAACGGCCGGCGTGCTGGGGGATCGTGTCATCATGGATCCAACGGCCGAGGAGGAGGCGCTGTGTTTGGCCGGCCACACGGAGGAAAATCATGGGCTGGTGATGCTGGCGAAGCTGCCCACGCTGGACCAGGTGCCGGAGATTTGGCAGTACGGGTTCGTGGATGTGGAGCTGCTGTGGGACACGTGCAAGCAGCTAAATGCGGCTTGTGGCGATCTCGTGCCGGTAGTACAGCACCTGCTGGTGAGCAAAGTGAAAACCCACCTACAGGAGCTGGAGCTGGAGAGTGATGAAGAGGAGGAAGCTGAGCAGGACAAAGAGGAAGGTGCTGCCGAAGCGTCAACCCCGGGTTCCGGGGAAGATCGATGAAGGGAAGAGAACAATAAAACACAAAAAAACACACACACTTGGTACATTTCGTCATTAAATTACGTTTATTTCGGGCAGCTTCATGAAAGTTAATCTTCCACCTTCTCCGGCGGAGGTCCACAGGGTTGCAGCATCTTCTCCATGATGTTGAAACGGATGCGTGCCTTCGATTCGTTCTCGGCCACGGCGAAGTAGCTCAGCATATCGTAGTGCCCGAGGTAGCTGGCAAGCGAGTCTCGGTGCTGGTTGGTAAGCCACTCGTACTTCGTAGTGTCCGCATGGCCCGTACCGATGTACTTGCTTTGCAGATGCTCCAGCTGGCTGTGGATGTTGTACCGATCGCCCATCGTGAGGCAGGGAGTTTGTTTTCGGTCGGTTTTTCCACTAACAGGATTGTGATTTTCCACAAGCGGTGTGTTTGTTTATGTCGCGACGCGCTTGCTGTTGTGGTTTTGGGGCGATTGCTTCGCTGTCAAATTTGCAACAGAAGGCACGGGAGCGCTCCTAGCGGATGGTAGCGAAAGCTGTAAGACGCACAATGGTTTATGATTTGCGAAAAGGCTGGAAAGTTTATTTCAAATTTGTCCGGTACTAATTGATAATGGTACCCGGCTACATGCGTTTTGAAAGTTCAACGTTCCTTTTTATCTGAGGAGTATGCAAAAACAAAAAAACAAAACAAATATGTCCCTGAAACTCTACTCAAATCCAGAAACTGATTGCGACCACTCAAAAGATATAAATTTGAAACCAAAGCCATACCGATCCTGGAACTGTTACTGAACCCATACCGACCATGGACCTGGTGGAAAACAAACCTATACATGGAAGTGATCTCGAACCTATCCCGGTAATGGAACCGATACTATGGGTTCAGTACTATCAGTCCAGGAACCAATCATGGAGTTATACCGGTTCTGGAACCGATACTGAACCCATATCGCTCCTAGAACGGATGCTTAATCTATACCGGTTGTGGAACTGATACTGAACCCATACAGGTCCTGAAACGGAAACTGAACCTATACCAGTTTAGGAACCATCTCATCCCCCACCGGTCAGGGATACCCCTTAACCCATACCGATCCAGGATCCTTTCGACTCCGGATGACTCCGCCTCTGGACTACTCCGACTTCGAAGTAGTGTTGGGAGATTCAGGATTCGGAAGATTCGAAGATTCAATCCCTAGAAAGATTCGATCGGGTCGGATCCCGTTTGTAGGATTTGAATCCCTAAAAGATTCCTTTGGGATTGGGATTTGATTGCGATTCGATTGCGATTCGTTTGGGATTGGGATTCGTTTGGGATTCGATTAGGATTCCGAATGAGATTGGGATTGCGATTCGATTGGGATTGGGATTCGTTTGGTATTCGTTTGGGATTCTGATTAGGATTAGGATTGTGATTCGATTGGGATTGGGATTGCGATTCGATTGGGATTGCGATTCGTTTGGGATTCGTTTGGGATTCTGATTAGGATTAGGATTGTGATTCGATTGGGATTAGGATTGCGATTACGACTGGAATTGTGATTGTGAGTGGGATTCTGCTTGCGATTGGGATTCTGATTGCGATTGGGATTGGGATTCTGATTGCGATTGAGAATGGGATTGGGATTCCGATTGAAATTAGAGGCTGTCCCCGAAATATGCTATTAATGGGGGTCGAGAGAAACCACGTATCTCTAATTTCGGAAGTCAAATCACGCAGTGTCCAGTCAAAATGTAGCAAATGTTCGTGTAATGTAGTATTTAATGAGAAGTTAGAGTCACTAAATAAATAATTTAAACGCTAACTACGCTATACCTACGCTATATATAAACGCTATACCACATTGGGATTGGGATTGGGATTCAAAGATTCGAATCCCATCCAGGTTTGGGATTAGAAGATTCGAATCCATTCTTGTGAATCTTATCTCGGATGTGATAGTGATACAGCCCAAGTGCCACAAATCCTCTGAACGATCTCTAAACGGGGTCCAAACGACTCAAGCTCTCTGTTTAAAAGGAATCATAAAATATTTCATTTAGTAGATGGTAAACGACTACAAATAGCTAAAAAGCTGGTGGCGTCATCTGTTGTTTGGATTGCCACATCCAGGGTAGCTTTCATTGCTTTGACACCCTATATACCCCTTGTACTGTTGTATGGCTTCGCATTGAGATGATGCATCTCTAGAACTAAAACAGCAATACGATAGTTTAAATACTAAACTTCTAAGTTCTTAGTTCTAAGGGAATCAGAGCGGTATCGAATGGGATTCGAAGATAAATTGAGGGTGATGATTTTGGAGTAGCTTGACGACTCGACTATTAATAATCCTTATTTTTCGGGTTGTTAGAAAACTACTAAACCTAAATAACGAAAATTAAAAGAGGTGGGGGATCTAATTTGTTTATTTGTTTGGTTAAGTGGTTGGCCATCATTGGCCTTATCACTGATCTTATAAATATCTAATGAGCAAATCCAATGAGAACCTGTTTTGTATGGACATTCAATTTTCCAGTTGTTTAGGCCCTTGGTAGAATATATTCCACCGCTAGGAGTGGAGCCATCTCTAGAAGTGTGACACTGATTCTGAGTCAATCTCGATTTTAAAGGAGTTTCATTCCTTCAAAGCCTAATTGGTCCTCAGTCCACAAATCTAAATTGATGCCATTGGCTTGTTCCGGTTCTAGAAAAGTCCCAAAGCAGATTCGGAAAATTTCCCGGATCTATCGTGGAGCTGGTCTTCAACTTATCATAGTCCAGTACTGGTCTAAGTTCGAAATGAATCGGTATAGACAATTAAGCGAGTCATGTTAAAAAAAAACAGCCTTAGCTATAGTTTGTCATTGATCGAACTGACCTCGTAGCCTTCCCCGTAGCCCCTTTACTACACTTGAACTTAAAGTGAGGGAAAGCTGTTTACACAGCTGGCTTTTAAAAAAATGCGCATCAATAGCTGGCTTGTTGCATCTTCCAGATACTTCATTAAAACATCGTTTGAGCACTCCACTCATACCCTCCACTTTTCAGTAGTCAAAATGCGCTGGCTGTGTGCGGTAGTATTGGCAACGCTTGCCCATTCGGTTCCGGTCCGTGCCGAATGGTTCGATTCCTGCGATCGACAATTTCAGCTCACCAGCGTGGCAGATGTCACGCTAAACTCACCCTTCTACCCCTCGAACTATCCCGCCGGAAGCTCGTGCCGGTTTGTGGTACGTGCCCCACCGGGCTACACGATACAGGCCACGTGTACGCTTAACATGGCCAATCCAACTGCCGCCTGTACGACGGACTTTCTGTACGTGTCAACGGAAGGCTTTGCCTCGCCGGTGGGCAGCGAGTTCTTCTGCGGCAAGGGACAGATCGCGCGCAAGTCACTGTTCAACAAGCTGACGATCTCGTACATTTCGTCCAGCTCGACGAACTCGGGCTCGTTCACGTGTCGGTTGGTGGTGCAGCCGCAGGAGTGTGACTGTGGGTGGTCGCGTACGGCCAAAATCGTGGGGGGTAGTGTGGCCGGTGTTAATGAGTACACTGCGATGGTGGGACTGTTAGATCCACTAACGGTGAACGTGTTCTGTTCCGGAGCAATCAGTAAGTCGAGATGATCGAGATGATCTTGAAGGTCCTACTGACGTCTTCCTTTCCATTATTGCAGTAAGCTCACGCTACGTTCTTACTGCCGCACACTGTGCCCGCACCATTCCGAGCGTGAGCCGGGTGCAGGCTCTCGTCGGTGATCATGACTATCGTTCCGGGTTGGATACACCGTACTCGGCGATCTACAACATCGAGCAGATCATCTCGCACGAGTACTACAATGAGCAGACGCGCAACAATGATATTGCGCTGCTAAAAACTTCCACCGAGATGGACTTTAACCGTGGTGTAGGCCCCATCTGTTTACCCTTCACGTACAGTACGTACAGCTTTGCCGGACTTTCGGTCGACATTGCCGGCTGGGGTACGACGAGCTTCGGTGGACCGATGTCGACGATACTGCGCAAGACCACCCTGAACGTGCTGCAGAACGCGAACTGTACCGCGCCGTACGTGAACGATCAGAAGATCTGCACGTTTGCCGTAGGCCGTGACTCGTGCCAGTACGATTCTGGCGGTGCACTGTTTCTGCGGGGCAGCCAGCGCATGTACTCGATCGGTATCATTAGCTACGGGTCGGCCTGTGCTGCCTCGACACCGTCCGTAGCAACGCGCGTCACGGCCTACCTAAGCTGGATCCGTCAGAATACACCGGAAGTTTCGTACTGTGCGAAATGAAATTGAATCGTGTTAGCGTTCGTTTGCGTTTCCTTTATTGATAGCAATAGTTCCACTCCGGTGTGTTGTTCATTATCCACTGCGTGTAGTAGAGGACGTTCGTGCTGACGCTGGGTCGATCGGTGGCACAGGCGATACCGTACCCGATCGTGCCGAGCAGATAGGCCCGCTTGTTGTACGCATCGGTGTAGAAGAGCGGACCGCCCGAATCGCTCTGGCAGGTGTCTTTGTTCGGGGACAGCGTGCACAGCTGCTGCTGGGCGAAAAAGGTCGGATAGAGCGTGGAGCACTGGGACGGGTTCACCACCGATAGGG
Organism: Anopheles fontenillei; assembly: GCA_008817895.1. Lineage (NCBI taxonomy): Eukaryota > Metazoa > Arthropoda > Insecta > Diptera > Culicidae > Anopheles > Anopheles fontenillei. The sequence continues at coordinate 63,620 of VTWG01000025.1, forward strand.
CGACCTTCATCGGTACGTTCGATTTGGGAGCGCCGTAATCGAGCGTACCCCAACCGACCGCTTCCAGCTGGATGCCGACGAACGAGGCACCGACGAACTTGATCGGTAGGCAGGCAGGTCCAACACCGGCATTGAACAGGATCTCCGTACGCGTGCGTACGATTGCGATATCGTTGCTGCTGGAGCTGGTGGTGCTGCTGTATCCTTCGTGGATTTTGATCGACGCGAGCAGGAGTAGGGCTGTGTAGGGAGATTCGGAACCGGTGGTAATGTCGTGCTCGCCAACGAGCAGCGCCAGGTTTGCTATGGAGCGGCCCATGTAGCAGTGGGCGGCCGTTACTGCGTGATAGTTCGTTACTGGAAAGAATGGGGAGGATGATGTTAGGTGATTTTCATCCATAATTGTGATAATTTTTTATGTTGAGAAAAATGAATGAATTTCCAATTCGTTCTAAGGGAATTCACGAATCGTTGAAGATACATGAACTGGAGTGTGTGCCAAATTTTTATAAAAATATGATCTTTATCATAAGACATCTTAGAGCCAAGCTACACGTTTCGGATGACATCGGACGATGCCATAAAACGTAGGACGACAGACAAGAGATTCGCGTCGGGCCTGGGCCGAATCGGATCACAGCGGGACGATTTTGTGTGAGATTTGACAGTTGGCGTTAACGGATTTATGACATCGCCCGATGTCGTCCGGTACGTGTAGCTTGGCCGTTAGAGATCTTTAGAGATCGATGAATTGTACTCTACGATCTTGCTCTTAGTAGAGGGTTACTATAAGCTAGTGGCTCACTTTTCAAAAAAAGATGGGAAGAATTAATGAGAAATATTCACTTTGTTTCAAGTAGAAGATTGAACTGCGTCCGCAAAATTGTTTGATTGTAGATCGTTTACCACCAAATATTCAAAAATAAACAGACAAACGATGAAATATCTAAACAATTCCCAAGCGCCACAGATTAAACCTAAACGAGTGAAAATTTTAGTATCCTTAAAATAACGAACGCTTCGAAGGAAGGGAAAAATGGTCGTGTCGTTAGATATGCGAAACTGAACTGCTTCGATCGACCTTCAATTCGCAGTCACTACTGTTTTTAATTAGCTATTTACATGTATTGCCGTTCTAGTTCTAGCGATGCATAACTTCAATGCGAAACCATACAACAGTACAAGAGGAGGATGAAAGCTTTCAAAGTTAGCTATCCCATCAACAGATGGCGCCAATTTTTTTTTGCTCTTTTTCTTTTAATACGCCAGTCGTTTAACGTCTACTAAGCGGAGTCTTTTAAGGTTGCTTGAAGATAAGAGTTTGAGTCGTTTAGACCCTATTTAGAGGTCAATCTGGGATTATCTGATGAATTATCCGTCCATTCGACAAATGAATGTATAGACGAATAATTGAACGACGAACTGATTGGACAGGTGTTTGCGAGCTGTTTATCGATTGCACAAACAAGCGAACAAACGAACGAAAAATTGAACGGATACTAACAGATGAATGCACAATCGAACCAATGGCAGTAGGGCTGTCGTTTAAAAGAACGAACTGATTTGTTCACATAAAAAAGAACGGTTTCTCCCATGTCAAAATCGAGCTTTCAATTCGAAACAGGTGTCAAACGATTTAAACAAAGCTGAAAACAGATCAACATGCTGGAAATAAGGTTAAAAATCATGCATCTTCCATGATCAACGATTCAGGCCCATTAAGCGATTCGGTACTGAATCATCTCTTCATTTAATGAATTAAGAAGAATTATTAGATTGTGTCTTACTGATTGTAGCACCGCAGAAGATGCCCTCGCCACTTTTCGATCCATCCACCAGGGCGGCCATCATGGGAAACTCGTTCACCAGTGTCTCCTCACCGCCAACAATCTTTCTCTACAGAAACGCGGAAAGTAAGTGATTCCGTATGAGCGCATCTTTTGAAGCTCATTTTATGCAATAATACGTCTTACCGTTCGACGCATACCACACTGACACTCGATCTTGGTGGCGGTACAGAAGAACCGTCCCCCTGTCGATGTGCCGGGTACGAGCAGCGCGATCGTTAGCCCGCTGTACGTTGACTCCGTGCTCAGCACGCCGGAACCACAGTACGCCTGTCCATCGGCCAGGTTGCTTTGTCCCGTTTTGGAGATGACAAGCCGATCGGCACCGCAGGAAGTGCTCTGCAAAGGATGGTACAAAGTTCTCACTCAAAACATACACTTTTTGTATCGATCAAGCCGATCGGCACCGCAGGAAGTGCTCTGCAAAGGATGGTACAAAGTTCTCACTCAAAACATACACTTTTTGTATCGATCAACAAACGGACGATCTTACCAGCGGGATCGCAACATCGCTGCAGGACAGCGCGATCCTGGAACCGGGCGTCGTGGTCAGCGTCCACCGGCACTGCGTGTAGGCGGGATAGAACCCACTGTAGTACGGTGAGTAGATCGAGTACGACTGCCCGCTAGCAACATCGATCGTGTAGTCACACCCTGCATACTGAGCGTCGGTCAACAGTGGCACATCAAGTGCGGCACACACAAACAGCCATAAAGTGGCCGGCCCTAGAAAAAGGAAACGTGAAGCGTGGAGAAGAAAAGTCTTAATTAAATGTTTGTCCAACGTTTCCACGGCGTTAGGCTGCGGGGAGCTACCGAGAATCGAGCTATTATTTAATCCGTAATATTGACATTCTTTCACCCTTGCTGGATGTGGCGAATGGAGATGTTTTATATATAATGTAAAGCGCCTTCCCCGGATGTAAATGTAAATGAAAGCAAAGCCACAGATTGAAGAGGAACTTCCGGTCATACAGCAACAAAAAAAAAAGCACGACCAAACAAACGCTCATTAACCTTCGGTTCCGTCCCCTTTGCGTTTATACGCGATCACGCGCGAAAGGGAAGTGGATATTTAATTATGGTTCCCCCCGGAAGCGTATCCGATGAGTTCCGATACTTGGTGTATTTTTTGTGTTATTGTGTGGCCCCATCGTCTCTCTCTCTCTATATCCCACTCCTCCACTTCCGACGACTATTTACCGAAGGATAATTTTAATTTCATTTCGCTTATCCGCTCCCACTGCTTTACAGCGGTGTTCCGGTGGTCCAGCCCCTTTGCTGCCCAATTCTTCCACTTGTGCGGATTGTTATTATTGTCGCCCTTTTTGTTGCTTCTTGCTTCCGTTTGTTATTAATTTTTGCTTTATTCATCAACGCCACTCGCACCGAGTTGCCGGGCGGGAAACGGGAAGCAGCATAAAAGCACTGATCATTTAGCGTTCAGCTTATTAGCATCTTTTAGTCCTTTTGCTCACACAATTCGCACAGTTTTGTTTCCGCTTTCGTTCACTAGACAAAAATCACACAATTAAATATTAGTACTAAACACAAAAAAGAGAGAACGGAGACACCAAAACGTCTTCCAGTTCGCAAAGTTTTCCCGCCTGTGGGAAAGCTGGTCACAGCACACACAATAAACTGTGCGGAAGGTAGCCCGAACTCCGGATGCTCGCTCGAACTGAAGCTGGCGGGATAATTTCTTCCGCGTTTATAGTCCAATAGTCCGGCATTGCTTTGCCTTCCAGCCAGAAGGGGGATAAGAGATAACCAAGCGAATGATAAGCATGAACCGAGGCGAAAGGTCTTCCCGGTTTTGTCTACGCGCTGACATGGGGGTTTTGGTGCGTCTTGAGCGTGGACATGGGTCCGCTACCTCTTACTGGCCCCGGCCAGTCATAAAGATAAAAACCATGGAAGTAAATATATATATTTACACCACCAAAACGTCAAGCATTGTGGGCAGGCAGGCAGGAACGCACTAGCAAGGGGAGACAAAAGCGAAAAGAGCAAAGCGAATCCAATTGATGATAGTAAGTGAGATTTTATTCCTTTTGCACACGCTACTGCGGGTGGAATTTTCATTTCATTTTCCAAACCTTCAACTTTTGCAAATACTTTCACCCCTGCTTCCGCCTCCTCCTCCTGCACACACACACACACCAAGCGTGTGTCTTTGGAGCGCCCCTTTTGTGTGCGGGAAAAAGTTGCACCGCTGCGGAAGTGTAAATTGCGCCGGGAGGAAGCTCCTTTCCACCGAGGCAGGGGAGAAGTTATTTGCTTTTCATTCTCTCTCTCTATCTCCTTCTCTTTCATATTTTCATCTGTTGGGAAAACAGGGAGAGTGCCCGGGGGAGTGTTTATAGTTTCGCATAGTTTCTTTCCTCTCCCACGTTGGTGCTGTATGAGCGGGGCCAGCACGTGTGGGCCACATTCTATCACGTGCTTTATAGCGGCTGAAGGCTGTTGGAATGCTCGAGAAAAGAAGGGGGGAGGGCTGGTGAGTGAGGAAGGCAGGAAAAGTATTAAAAGGGATAAATAGGCGCACACATACCAGTGGAAATAAAAACGAAGCAAAATGGTCACAATGTAAGAAATGTGTCTGTTTTAGCAGTAGAAAGTTGTGCAGTTGTGATGTGTGGAATGAGGTCAAAATATGTCCCTGTTGTTTGCTGTTGGATAAGAATAATTTTGTCATTTTCCTCCCCATTTCCTCACACGCATGATAATCATCCATCTATTACATGCAAAAAATGTCATGATATGATTTTTATTCTTCTAATCTTTCGACCATAAGCTACAAACAATATACGTAGTGGCGATAGGTACGGTTTGCAGGAGTACGGTGACACAGTAATTCAGAATGTTAACAAATGGGTGCGGACGTTGGCTGTATGGCAGAACACAGATAAGCCTTTCCAAAAACAACCAACCGAAATGAACAAAAAAATGCGAGACTGAGACAACAATCACACATTATTGTTCCCGTTGTTGGTGGGTTGGTGGAGGTGCAAATAAATTTTGCATATCATCATGTGTGTGTTGTGGGGTGGTACTCTTTCCGCATGGACAGGGATGTGCCATACAGTAGCGGGTTTTATGTGACCCAGAAGTAAAGAAAGCACATCACAGAAGACGATACACACAAACCTCCCTCCCTGAATACCCACCCTATCATGCTCTATCTGCGTGGGATGGTCTGCTGAGTGAGAGAGGTAGAGAGAGATACAGAGAGAGCACAAAATAGTTGAGTTTCGGGGTTGATTGGGCTGGTGTTTTTTGGTTCATATTATACGCCGCATCATCGGGTGTGGAAATAAGCTCGATCGAACCGCTTTTAGCTGGAGACTGGAGCTCTTTTTTTTAACCATATCCACAACCCATTGAGATTGTAATTTAAATTGTATTATGTCTTTTGACCGGTTGGGACAATTGGTACCCTTTTTTCCCTACTATGAGCTAAATTAAATACCAGCATCACATGGTTTGAACGCTTAGAAGTAATGGCTTTGGAACCTTTTTTTTGCAGATAGAAATGATTGCTTTCTAGGTTTTTTGTTTGCTGCCATTCCCAAAACTTGTTTCATTAGCATACTAGTTAATTGCTTTTAAGCTAATTGAACGTTTTACCTTTTCCGTGTTATATTTGTGCCTCAAATTTAGTGTGATTGTGATTGAGTGAGCACCAGAGATAGGAATTTTTAGAAATAAAAAGTAATGAAAGGTAAATAGTATTTTCCTTGCGTAACTCTCTTTCTCTCTCTTGTTGGCCTGCTCACGATAGAGCACGTCGTCGTGACATAGGCCGGTCAACATTTATTCTCCAGAATGACCGAGCATTTGACTGCAGCCTCCCATCCATCGGGTATCTGATCGCTATGCTCCCCTGCGCGTCATTCCAAACTGTGGATCGCTATCAAACCCTTTCTTGATGGGGCATGAGTCCGGCATTTTCATAACATGCCCCAGCCATAGTATCCTTCCAGTCTTCGCCACCGTCAGGATGCTCGGTTCGCCGTACCGTTTAGCAAGCTAGTGGTTCATCCTTGTCCTCCAAGTTACTCCCTGAGCAACTAGTCACAGAAATTAGATACTAGTAGTTAGCCATCATATTGGAAAAGTGCGACAAAATGAAATAAGCTGCTGGTAACTAAAAACTGGTATAGGGTAAGTAGGACGAGTAACTAGAATAAGTAACTGGCCGACGGGATAAAATTTGTGAAAAAAGGTAAACGAATCTAATTAAAATGGTAAGGGTAGCCTAATACAAGTAGTGACTAGTAACTAGTAGATAAATAGCTAGTAAATAGCGGAAACTAGTTCAACATTTTATAAAACAATTTGATATTGTAAAAAAAATCAAAAAAGAATTTCAAAAACAACATTGTAACCTTTAATGTTTGTGAACTACAGTAACCGTTTGTGACAGAATTAAAAATTTTTGGCTTGGATTTTTGTACCAATTGTAAAACATAATTTGCATCGCTAGTAAGCACCATTTCGGTTGGTTGTACAATTGTCAAGTCGTACGGACTCGGACTTAACTACATGCCCGTCACCGGGTTCACGCCTCGAATAGGACCGTAGGAAAATAGGATATGCAGGACTTTGACTATAGCGCTATGAGAGGTAATCAATACAGGGTTTGTCCAAGTCAGTTTCTAATGTAAACATTGTTATTCACCGCATGCAAAATGTTGTTCCACATCGATCTGGCATTTCATTTCCATCATAATAATTTTTCATTTCTACAGCATGATTTTCAACACGTCTCAAGCTAGATTGAGTTTGACAGTTCTTTGTTATGTGTTGAAAATCATGTATTGAAAGTGTAATTTCATTTTTAAACAAATAAACCATTTGACTGCTGTTGAAAAACATATTGGATGCGGTAAATAACAATGTTTACATTCGAAACTGACTTGAAAAACCCTGTAAGTCACTCTGATAGCCAAGAACAGGCAGGCCTTGACTTGGCCTTGACCCCGACAACGGGTGTTGTGCCAAAGAAGAAGAAAACAAGTAAACACAATTTGGAATTTAGCTTCCAAAACCATGAGTTTTTATCAGATATTTCTTTTTGACATCATACACCGGACTAACTAGATATTTTTCTGTAAACATTTTAAAACTCTATAATCGCGATAATTTATCGTTATCTATACAATAATTTATGGTGTCAAGTATATTTTATAAAAAAAAACAACATAAAAATCATACCGAGTTACGTTTAAAAGATGTTTTGGAAGGCTTATGTCACGTGGTTTTTATTTTTTCAAAAGTAAATTAGTATTTTGAATGATTAGCTTAAATAAAAAAACAAATTTCATCTGGAGAGCACAATAAGGAAAGACTAAATATTTAATATTATTTTGCGCAACAATTGCATTCCCTCTACGCTTACAGTTGTCTTTAGTATGTAACGACCGCCATGGCTTTGTAGCATATCTCCCATT
>VTWG01000026.1:0-26018 GCA_008817895.1 Anopheles fontenillei
GTGAATGGCACTTCAAATTGGATTTTCTCTCCAAATTTCGTAAAAAAGCTCAAGGATAATGTGTTGTGTATTAAATGCTAATTAATCATATTTATTCTGCTGATGCGGCCAACCAGGCCGTCCTTAAGAGAAAAAAAAAATTCTGCTAGGGTAAATGTACCAATAGTGGTGCAATTTGTAGTGGTACAGATTTCTGAATATTTTAACACTTAGCAATTGGAATATGTTTTATCTTCGCAATCACAACCATTTTCACCATGAAACACATCAAATTTACGAAAAAACATATTTTTGTGACTGCTTCTTTGTACCTACAATGGTGGTATGGTTCCTATAGTCGTAGTATTGTGTTCCTATAGTGGTGGTAAACAAAGATGCCTCAAAAACAGTGTATAATGTCAATGGAACTTAGTTTTGAAGCTGTTTTCATATGAATATCAAGGACTACTGCCATAATTTTGATTTTTTACATAATTTGATCGTAAAAAATATATGAATTAGGTTGATGAACATATTGACTAAAGTACAGCATCACACCTAGTCGTCAACCCACACCCGGAAGAGTGTGCTTGATTTGAAGTCAATTTTTCACTCATCCAGATAAGCAAATTTTGGCCTTTTTTTGATAAATTACCTACAGAAATCTTATTTCTTTAGCTTATTTTAGTGAAAACAGTACGAGATATCAAAAATATCATCGAACAAATCTAAATCTGTTTTTATTGATTTTATAACTACAACCACGATAGGAACATGTCTGTTTGGTGTACCTATAATGGCACTATGGTAAAAAAAAACTTAAAAATGCATAAATATGGTCAAAAAGCAAATAATTTATTAAAACAATAACATTTCATAACAGTTATGTTGAAAAACTAGTAATTGCATGGTTATGTGGTCATTTAGAACGTTAACAGAAATATGAGTTTCGTTATGAAATCCTAAGGATTCTGGCAAAAAGGTTGACACAATTCACAAAATAATGGATTTTTCGGTCACTAAGTAATGGAATGGCCCCATTTATCTTTTAGACCCTTTGTAAAAGGCTAAAGAACATTTCACACTAACATAAATAACTTAATTACTTTTAATTTGCCGTATGGACCGCATTTTAGTGCAATACCACCACTATTGGTACTACCACCACTATAGGTACGTTTACCGTATACGAAAAGCAAATTACTTCAGACTTGTGAGTACAGGTAAAACGTTATTGTGCCGAACAAGAGGAAATGAATTTGCTATTAGATTTCTTAAACAATAAATCCTTAATTGTTGGTGATTAAACGTTGAATTCAAATCAAATTATATTAAATTATATTAAATTCAATATTAAATATCAATTCGTCTAAGCTCAAGTTCATTTCATACTTAAAAACTTCTGAAGCGTGAAACACACTTCAATATCATGTCATGTCAATAAAGACTTTTTTTAATTCTAATTCTACTTTTTTCAATAGTAATGTTTTATTCATTATCTCACGAAAATATGTTCATTAAAGTTCATAAAAGTTACTACACACGATACAGAATTTCACTGACTTCATTACAGTTGCTGAGGCTGATTATTTCGTAATTATGTTTCCAATCATTATGATATTGATGAGCCACTTGGCATTGTGGCGTCAATTGCTGTAAAACGTGTAGAGTTTGCAAAAAAGGCCACGCCTTGAAGGTAACCTGGTAACCGGTCACATCCGCCATGGTGCCCTCAGCAAAACAAGTTTTTTGATTATGTTTCTCTCATCTTTCACCTTTGACGGTTGAATTTCGTTCTAGCCGCATCGGTAAAGCTTTCCATCGCCCAGAAAACCCTTCCTTCAGGTGTTAGCTTCCGGGATCAACGACTTCTCAGCCGCGGTTCTCGAATGGGTAAGTTTCTTTAAACTTTACCACCGCCCCTAGTATTGTGCTCATTTGTACTGTAGCTCTTTTTACTAGAAGCATCGACCTATGCACGAAGTGTGTTATTATAGTCATCTTACACTCTAAACGATGCCGGTGCAGGTTCACATCCTTTAGCTTGTCCGCTGAGCTGGACTGGTTTCTAGTAGCTGCTGTAGCGGGTTGGGTTTGACCAGCACCGATCGGTCAGAAGGTGCAACAGTTCAAGGTTTTGAAATTTCTCCTTCCAGCACAATTAAACAATAGTTCGCCTTAAAAAGGTCTGTTTCTTGCGCTGCTTTGCTTCTCAGGGTAGTTGAGCGATCATGCACACGTTTTAAGGATATGCATAGTAAGTGCATACTTCTAGGCGTCTAGGCAATGGTTCGATTATTGTCTTGAAAAGCAGTTGCTGTTGTAGAGGAAGCCAGGAAGCCACCCATGGAAATAAAAATGTAACAAATATTAACAATTTGTCAAATACGTACTTTATTAGCGACAAAAAACTTTGTGCGTACAAATGGAGTTAAAACTTTTACAGGTGGCATCATCTGGAGCGCGTCTTACATATCAATGAGATACACTACTGTTAACCCTTACCCCAACATGACCTACATCGGCCGCCCAGTGACGATCGTGGTCGGCAGTGTGATCGTAGCCCGGATCGTGCCGCCAAAATTGAGAACGAACGAACAAAGCAAAATGACCACCACATGCAGGATAATTGTCGGATATATATATATATATATATATATTTCGGTTTTCTCCATCCCGTACACCACAAACTGGTCAGTGGCGGTCAGTCGACCTTGCGCCGGATAGCCGGATAGGTTGACGATATCGAAGCACTTGTATTTTTTCTTTTATGTTTTCGGACAACCGGATAACCTCTTATGCAACTGCACTTTTATAGGGCTGATTCATTGTTAAATAATATCAACGCCAGCCAACGCCAACGAAAATGCGAAACGGCCATACCGAAATTCGGGCCTCTGTACTATTTCATCTCAGGTGAATCCCAGGTAAAAATGCCAATGATGCAGCAATTAATTAGTGATTTAAATTTACATATGTGCTGGCAGATTGAAAGAACAGTTGAAATTATAATCGTGGATAGAGTTTGCTATATGGTCATAAGATGATTTGAACTAGACGATAGATTCCAAACAGTCACACTTTCGAAGCACACAGTTATAGTTAAATTTACTGCACAGCTATGCTATAACTGTCCACTGTGTGTGGTCAGCTTCATGAGTGGGAACAACAATGTGCCAGAAAATTAACCACATAATCCAACAACAATGAGCAGCGTAAGTTTGTGTTCCACAACTTGAATAAAGTACGACTAAACGCGTAGCATAAAACATGTTTTTTCCACAAATGTCTTTCAACCTTCATGATGCAACACTGTTGTTCAAAGCGTTGCAACTGTTTCCCACCATAATTAGAAATTTTGGTGCCTAATCAAATGTGTGCCTGATGGCATTGGGTCACCAAATCCGGGAACATCACAACACTCCTGAAGTGGAGATGCATTCCACATTTTAGACGAACAGATGATGGCAATGCATCAGCACCTGTTCAAGGTCACTGTGAGGTTGTGTATACTGTGAGAGTTATGCTTATTTAAAATAAAACGTAGAAAATTCCCTACCATTGCATTAGTGTTTATAAATATTTTAAACGTTAAGTAAATTACCGTTAAGCAATACGTTGTGGAATAGTATTTTTGAAACCATGGAGCCACACCGCTTGCTTGATTAATCATTTAAACTGAGCTCTTGATGTTCCTCGAAATCGATATCACACACAGCAAGCTATGCCAAGCATTCCTGTCCAGCGTGTACCAGCCCTAAACCTTACAGCCGCGATCGTCACAACATCCCTTTGTGAATCTTCCACCTGCATGACGAAATCTTTCGCTAACATACACTCTCATATTCCAGCATCCCACATCCCATCCTCTCACGTCCGTCGTGGCAATCTTCGTTCAACAGATCGTTACGCGCTCTCTCTCTCTCTTTCTGGGTGAACGGGCGATAGACGAGCCGCACCAAAATCGCGCATCATTCTCAAATATTGACTTTTCACCAAATTCATTGAAGCCCGCCCGCGTTTGTCAAATAATGATTTATTACACAAAAGCTTATTAGTATGCGCCATCGTCCCGATCGTGAACAGACACACCCGGACGACGCATACTACTTCCTTATCGACAACCGTCCGGTGGGACTCCTCGCAATAGTGTTGTCGTAGTGTGAGGCACTGCGATGGGCAGTGCCTCCCTTCGATCGCCCTGTGCTATATGGGAACGGCTTTCTAAGTGCTTGGGAGAAAATAGCGTCGAGCGAATGTACAGGAAAGAGAAGAAAAACCGGCGGATCGTTTGATATTTATTTTAGCTATTATATGCGATTATCTAACCGGTTCGGCAAGTTGGCCGGTCGGCTTGGTCAAGTGTGCGTATTCATCTGAGCATAGCGACATTCAATGAAGATCATCATTGAATGGTGAGCTAAAATACGAAAATCATAATGCTTTATTTCAATTTGCGTTGAAGCGTTAACCAATGCATTTATTCGCATTCATTGCATTGAGCTGTTATGCATCTTTGTTCGCAATAAGGGAACAATTTGCGATAAGAATTTTCAATCTCCTATTACAGAGTGTCCGTCTTTCCCAATTTGGTGTCTAAAACCACCAGAAACTGACGAACTTTTATTGCTTTTATTGCCAATCTTTTTTTTTATTTGCTTAAAAATCACGACATCTCATTTCTGTTAGAAAGACTACCAAAAATATAAACAATGCAATTTGTAAAGCTTATGATCCGTACTAGTCAAATAAGATCCACAAGAGTGCGCACGATTAAAATTTTGTTTTGTTCATGAATTTAACCAATTTTTCCAGATATCATAGCAAAATACATCATGTTTTCACATGTGTTGTCAAACCTTCTTTTTGGATGCTCCATTGTTAAGCTATTCAGCTAATCACTTTTATTGTATATTTATGAGAAAGTGTTCGTTTTTTCCGCAGTGTCCATCTTTACCTACTTTCCCCTATATCAAACCCAATGAACATTGCCTAAAAAGGGTCTCGCCTCGGTACGAAAAGACACAGCGTAAGATTCCTGTTGGATGAGCAGTTGTGTGAATTAGTGATGTGCTCTCTGGAGCGAACCCACGACTCCGATCCGACTCCAACTATTGGTAGTCCGATTCCGACTCCGGCAAAATGGAACCACTAGATCCGCCCGGAGTCGGAGTCGCCCGGAGTCGTCCGGAGCCTTCCAGAGTCGTTCCGAGTCGTTCCGAGTCGTTCGGAGTCGTCCGGAGTCGTTCGGAGTCGTCTGGAGTCGATCGGAGTCATTCGGAGTCGTCCAGAGTCATTCGGAGTCGTCGGGAGTCGTTCGGAGTCGTCCGGAGTTGTTCGGAGTCATCCGGAGTTGTTCGGAGTCATCCGGAGTCGTTTGGAGTCGTCCGGAGTCGTTCGCAGTCGTTCGAAGCCGTTTGGAGTCGGAGTCGTCCGGAGTCGTCCGGAGTCGTTCGGAGTCGACCGGAATCGGAGTTGGTCGGAGTCAACAGGAGCCTTTGTGCTTGTGATCAGACATTTCCTTTCGTTGTGTTTTTGTCTTTCACTTTGCGCGTGCGACTCCAGACGACTCCGACTCCGAACGACTCCGGACGGCTCCGGGCGATTCCGGGCGATTCTGAGCGATTCCGAACGACTCCGGATGATGCAGGGCGGACCTACCTTCCGGAGTCGATTCCGAATTTATGCCAACTTTACCCGAATACCTTGAATACTTTTTCTCACAGAAATTGTTCTTTTCCAATATGCTCATTGATGACCTCTGACTTATGAATGATTTAGCTCAAAAGGAACCGTGGCGAACCGAACGACCTCAAGGGCCGCATCGCTGGCTGTAAGTTTGACATCTCTGGTTTAGATCGTTCCGACCGTTTCAAGCGAGCCTAGTTCCGACCGAACCTACTAGGTTTAAAATTTTGAACCTAGTTCTGGTAGTTGGAGGATTGAAGGAACGGATGAGGAGAGGATTGAACTAGATACATTCCGGAGCACGCTCTTGAAGGAAACCACACGGCCTTCTAAAAGAATGTGTATTCAGCTTATGGTCGCCCTTTCATTACAATATACATTATTGGTTTCAAATATACAAATTTGTTTTATAGAGGCTTTGTACCTTCTGGCTGATATTCGCCTCTTAAATGCTATGAATAATGCTATGGCCATTTGAAAGGGAAACACAATTTTGTTTGTTGTTGTTACATACAAATATTAAAGGATGGGGGTAGGTGAAGAAATTCTAATGGATTGAAGTTTTCATTCATTTTACTTAGTCAGGTGCACTGCTGGCAGATCAAGTGCAGCTACCATCACAAATAGATAACGATAAAATTACAAAAAAGTAATAAGGAAATTTCAATTGGTTAGTAATGTTTTACTTACACCATTGAAATTGTATTACATAAAAAAGTGCCTTTCGTATTAAAAATGATGAATGATGTTATCATAAGTGCGCTAACTGGACATACAAGAAAACACCAGCATAGAGCATAATTTCGCGAAAAGCATATTTAATGTGTCATTTCAAAATGTAAACAAATCAGTAGTACAAGTTCCTGCCAAATCCTTCGTGCGTCGCCATATTGATTTATACGTTTGACGTTTGTACGTCTCTCCTTCTGGAATGTGATCTAAATTCGTTTTACGGAAAATTATAATCAATTTTTATAGATAAATTGGTTGAATAGAATTGATCAAAACATAACATCAAACATGTAACAGTAATGATTCAAAGTGAATGTTTATGATGTTCAAACCAAAGGCAAGTTTTAGATCATTTTCCTTTTCATCACCACGGCTCGTATGATGGAAGTACCCGGTTTGTTGTTTATATTTTTTCTAACGTCGTAGCTGTCAAACGACGACAAAACGCAAACGTACGTGAAAATTCTAATCTATTAGTCATAGCGGGCACGATCAGAAAGAAAAACATCTGTAGAACGGATGATACAGTTCCGAAGGTCAACCTTTTTTTGATTCCCGGTAGTTTGCTGCAAACCAAACCAGCGCTACGTAATCGAAGCAACAGCGTCGCAGTATTATCATTTTGTGAAAACGGGAAAGTTGATGCAATCTAGAGTGGCGTGTTTGCTCCACAGAACGACATCGTAAACCGCTATCGTATCCGAACGATATCTGTGTGCAGAAGATATGCTGAATGGTGAGTTGTGTGGTGACAAACGTTTTAAATCTTTTTAGTTCGAATGCCTGCGATAAACACACCGAATATGCATGAATGCCGGAATACCAACGCTATACGCTTAGCAACAACCAGATCCGGTGCATGCCGCACCTGCAGTAGCTTTTTCGGCTATCTAAAAATTCGCAATGATACTTTTAAGGAGGTGGTGAGAACGTGACAGAATTGTTTAATCGTCTGTAAGCGTAACTAACTCGTCGATTCGGCACATTTGCTGTAAGTGCAGTAAGTGAAATAGATTCGGGTAAAAACAAAGCGGAAACTCTCGAGAATCACGCTGGAACAGGACAAAGAAAGCATATTGGGTACGAAGAGCACCCAAAAGGTCAACAACACCAGAAAGCGCTTTCGCACACGTTCACACACAATGGTGGTCCCTTCTTTACTTTGCCGCATATCGATTGGTGGACAGTAGTTGGTTTGCTTATTAGAAAAAGAGCGTCTTTTCGCTGACGGGTGCAAGTGTACTTTGGCTACAGTGCTACTACAACTTGACAATTCGTAATAATATGCATTTTAATGAAGTTACACACTCCTTGGTTCTTTAGGGCTGTGGAAAAATCCGCCAATTGTGGAAAGGGATTTCATTCAAGGTATTTGTTTGATTTTCTACCAGGAATAATAGAACTATACGCTTTGTTAATAGTCCCCCACGATTGACTCCATCAGACAGTTCTGTTCATTAGGCTGTAACGAATCAACCGATTCATATGCTACGTACAATCATTAATTCTTTGTAATCGACACTTTCATATTTTCCGTGGCACGTAAATTTTATCACTCATCCCTGACTGCTGGGGCTACAGTTTTTATAGCTACGGCTAAGTTTTTGTGTTTATTTTGCTCGAGCGTTCTGCCCCAACGCGCGTCATTGCTTCACGGTTGACATCGTGCATATGGTTGGAAGATACGAGAGGTTTCATCTACGAATCGCAGTTGGCATTTCGCTTACGGTTGCTTGGTGAAATAATTTCTAGCACTGGCTGGTTTGGTTGGTTATGAATGTGTGTAGCAGTTTGAGCAATTGTTGTATGTCGCTGTCCTGCATAAACAGAGTACTGTCATATTTTCATCATCATCGTTTGTATTCGTTTCAGTTCCTACCAGAGCTCTACGTTCAGT
Organism: Anopheles fontenillei; assembly: GCA_008817895.1. Taxonomy (NCBI): domain Eukaryota; kingdom Metazoa; phylum Arthropoda; class Insecta; order Diptera; family Culicidae; genus Anopheles; species Anopheles fontenillei. The sequence continues at coordinate 8,297 of VTWG01000026.1, forward strand.
TTGATTAATCCTTTCACTTCCACTTGTTTCCACAATTCCCACGAACCAATCTTCCATTCGGTTTAGTTGTATACCCAACCAGCTACCTCAAAATGTCCCGTACCAAAGTGTCTTCCTAATCCTTGTACATACGCTCAGTATTAAACTATTGCTGCAACTCGTTGGAACAAACAACCACCAAACCGAAGTAGTGAAAACTGCTGTGTGTTCTAATGCAAATGGCTTGGCTCGGGATCGGTGCATTGGCATCCGGTTTAGGTACAGATGCTGTAGACGAACTGGCCAGGAAGTGTTGCTGTAGTAGACCGACAAAGATTTGGTTTTTAAATATTACTCCTTTCTTTCCATTTTGCATATCCTTAATTGTGAACGACTTGACGTGTTAATTTTCATCTGACCGGCGTATTCTGTTGAATGAACAGCAATCCAGCGATTGTTAGGCGGGGACGTTCCTCCTAACAAGGTACAGGAAGTGAAAAATGAGTCCTACATCAACCTGCCAGTACTTCAGCGGAATGAATCGATGCGACTGTTTGCTCCGAATCCCAACTCCCCGGACAAAAAGCTGGTGTACGAAATCATACTGGAAAGGCCCCATTCGGAAACGATCAACACGTCCTACAGGTAGCGTTAATCTAGGGATGAAATTTCTTTCGTAACAGTATGGTGTAATTTGTTGTCGTTTTGTTTTACAGCTTGTATCGAGCAACAACACAATCGGCAGCCGAGGAAAAATTTGAGGCCTTTCATCAACGTTTGCCAGAATTGGTAAAAATCGTTCGCGAGGTAATATACAATGTGTGACGTGTTGAGTGTTTGGTGAATGTTTTACACAAATTACCTAACCACTAATGCGATATCTTGATTGCAGATGTACAATATCAATGGTTTGCAAAAGCTTTGCGACGTACTGATTGATAACCCTTCCTGGTCCTTGGCACACGTTGTTGCTTTTTATAATCTTACTGATTATATTTCGAATCCTAGTATTATTGATTTTCTCGACTATGCTGAATATTCTGAGATGATGACTCCATTGCAGGTAAATTTGATTACAATAGTACTGCAACACTCATCAGTCATGAAATAGTACCCTAATGTTATATGTCCTCCTCTCCTGTCCAAAAGGTTGCTGTTAAGGCGAACAACATTGAGTTTGTGAAAGCCTTGATACAGTCTAATCAATGCAACTTGGAGCATCTGGATAAGAACAGCAATTCGGTGTTTCACTACGCGGCTAGCACGACAAAGGAAATGATAAATGTATGATAAGTAAAAGTCCGGATACTTTAGAAGCACGATGTAAAACCATGTCCCATATATTTGCAGATGTTAACAGCAAAAAGTACCTCCAACCTTAATCATTGCAACACCGACGGCTATACGCCGCTTCATTTGGCGTGTTTGGCAGACAAACCGGACTGCGTGAAGGCACTGCTGCTTGCCGGAGCCGATACGAATAAGATGGCCCGAGGAGCTGGAACCTCTTATAGCAAATCCATTCCATCGAGTAAGTTTGGACCGCCAACCCGGGGGTTAGATTGTACGCGACTAACAATAATTTATTTTACCAATGATTTTTGTTTCGATCTATGTTTCTATTTCTTTTTTACAAAAGCCTGCACTGATGGCAAGTGGCTGTTTAATAACTTTTCCATTTTCTGTCCATGATGCAGAGCAGCATTCTTGATTTAGTATTGTTTATATATATATGATTTCTTTCCTTTCCTTTATTTCATCGCCCTTTTATACACCTGCTTATGAATTACGCTTCAAACGTATCCCGCTTCAACGTTTACTGCACATATTGAACAATTCCTGCACACATACTCCCCAATTGGTATAATCGACGTAGAACCTTCTTCTACAGGTAATGTAGCCGATTTTCTTGTCAGCAATCCAAACAAACTGTTCACACAAGACATGAAACACGGCGGCACTCCGCTGCACTGGAGCTCCAGCCGGGAGGTATTGAACTCTTTAATAGAGCGTGGTTGCGATGTAAATTTAGTAAATTTCAACGGCCAAACTCCATTGCATGTGATGGTAAGTCTTGAAAACACCAGTATCTCCCTGTGCTAGTTTTTATTGTTTTGTTTGCAAAAAAAAAACGATCGGTCGTATCGGTGTGCATTAAGAATGTATTAGAGAGTGTTAATGAATGTACGTTCTATTTTTGCTTTCTTTCAGGTGGCACGCGACCGGTTGGAATGTGTCGTTGCGTTGTTGGCTCATGATGCTGAGATTGATGTGGTTGATAACTCTGGCAACACTCCACTGCATATTGCGGTAGAAAAGAAGCTTATTCCGATCGTGCAGTGTTTGGTAGTGTTCGGTGCGGACTTTAACAAACCGAACAAGGATGGTAAAACGCCCCGTCACTTGGTCGGAAAGGATGACAGTGGCTCAAAGGATTCGATGATTCTGTACATTTTGCACTCGGTGGGTGCAAAACGGTGCCCCGAAAAGGGTAGTAAATGTCCTCCAGGGTGTGCTGCGGGCGGTACCTATAATGGCATCCCACCGGCCCAACCGGAAACGACGGAGCAGCGTGAACACATCCAGCAGGTGCTGGCCCGAACAACTACCAAGTCACATCGCAACAGTGTGCCAAGTCTGATATCGAACACGATTCGTGCGACCATCCCCGAGGAGCGCGAACGGCCGGAAGTGAAAACAGTCGACGTCAGTCAAGAGCGTAAAGGCGCGAGCATGATGGATGCGTTGCTTTCGATGTTTATGAGCAAGGTAGAGGCTGCCTCTAAACCCACTTCCCCTACGTCCACGTCTTCTTCGCTGAAGGGTGGAGTGAACCTGCTGGGCGATTTCGATGTCGGCGACGAACCGATGCTAACAGATGAACCAGCCGGTCCGGAGTCTCCCAAGACACCGACGGCAGATTGTGCTGGTGGCAGTGGTCAGCGAACGGATTCGCGGCCCCGTTCGTCTTGTGAAGCGGGAGCTAGTGGCGAATCGTACAATGGGCGCGGCCGACTGCTCTGCCTGGATGGTGGTGGTATCAGGGGACTTGTTTTGGCACAAATGCTTTTGGAAATAGAAAATCTCGCCCAAACACCCATCGTGCATCTGTTCGACTGGATCGCCGGTACCAGTACTGGGGGAATTTTGGCGCTTGCATTAGGATGCGGTAAAACCATGAAACAATGCATGTGTCTGTATCTGCGTATGAAGGACCAAGCGTTCGTCGGATCCCGGCCCTACCCGAGCGATCAGCTAGAAACGGTGTTGAAAGAGCAGCTGGGAGAGTTTACCGTCATGTCGGATATCAAACATCCTCGATTGATGGTAACGGGAGTGATGGCTGATAGGAAGCCGGTAAATTTGCATCTATTCCGCAACTACGAGGCCGCCAGCGATATTTTAAGCATCGTGACGCCATCAAATAATCGTGGACAGCCGCCACCGCCGCCTAGCGAACAGCTGGTGTGGCGTGCAGCCCGAGCCACCGGGGCCGCACCGTCGTACTTTCGTGCGTTCGGTCGTTTTCTCGATGGTGGATTGATTGCAAATAATCCGACGCTGGACGCCATGACCGAAATTCACGAACTGAATGCCGCACTGCATTACATTGGTCGGGCATCCGAGGCAGTACCGGTAAGTAGTAGTAGTATTGATATAGCAAAAAAGGCAAGTCACAAAGCAAATGTTCATGTCATGTTTTGTCTTCACTCTATACAGGTGTCGGTGGTAGTGTCCCTGGGCACAGGATTAACACCGGTAGTGGATTTGAAAGAAATCGATGTGTTTCGTCCGGATAGCATATGGGCTACGGCCAAAGTGGCCTACGGTATATCTACCATCAGTAAGTTTCTTCTACTACTTTCGCTTTGTACGACGAAAACCCTATTTTTCGGTGTTGATTAACGAGTTTTTTTCTGTTGCTTCTTTTCTCATCAGGCACACTGCTGGTAGATCAGGCTACAGCATCCGATGGGCGGGTAGTAGATCGTGCCAGAGCCTGGTGTAGTATGATAGGGGTACCGTACTTCCGGTTCAATCCGCAGATGTCTGTTGACATTGGAATGGACGAAAAGATGGACGAACCACTAATCAATATGCTGTGGGAGGCAAAGGCGTACATGCACAGTAACCGAAAGCAGGTCATCGAGCTGATCAATCTGCTCAAATAGCAGTAAGCTTCAAGCGCAGGTTGTCAAAGAAAGTAAACAAATGTTATATCTATTTACCGTAATTCCCACACCACCTTTCACCACCATTCAAATGGTCGTCCACCAGTAAGAACAAAATAGTATAAACGACAACACGACAACAGGATATTTTTGTTTATGTTTTATTATATTGACTCTTTCTCTCGCTCTCTCTCACTCTCTCTCTCTTGCTCCCTCTGTGGAAGAGCACGAACATTCCTAAAAGTGACTTTGTTGCCGGATGAATTTGCTTTTTTTGAAGAGATAATTGATAATTCACCGAAAGTAGCAGCTAGCAGAACGTTCGTTCGATCGATCGGGCTGAATATATTGAATGGCGCCATTGCTTTTGATTGTTCCAAAAATCGTACTGAATTGTTGACAATATCTTTAGAAAAACGAACACTGTGTGCTAACTAATAATCAGCGATCAGAGAAAGCTTCTTCAGTAGCACCGAAACGCATCGAATAGAACACTAAAGTACGGGAAAATTGGAGACATTATTTGGAAGATGTTTGCAGTCGACGAAAATGTTGTCGTACGGGCGAAGTTAAAATAACAATAAGCTAAACCATAATTACCTTTCACACTGACACACAAGTGTAGTGGAATACAAATTGTCCTTAATTGTTAATATCGCGCTTGACACGTTGCCAGATGTACGCAAATATGTTTAACTTTATATGATCATGCTTGAGACAACAGCCGAGTTGAACGTCCTGGGGGAAAGAAATCGTTTTCATTGTGATGTCGTGTAATTATATGTGTAATTTTTTACGGAGCAAAATACGATACAAAAGATAAAAGATGTTCTCTAGATGTGGTGTGGTGCAGAGTAGAGGCAAATTACCTGTTTTGTGCATGCAAAATTTTGCTTTCCTTTATTATGCGCTGCTATGGGTATTCCTGATGGCAATCTACTTATTGTTTAGAAAACTTACATACACACACATGCATACATACACAAACATCTCCCTATATAAACAAAAACACACACACAAATACGCAAACAATGTTATGTTGTACTGAAATGCAAGATACAATAACGTTTATATCATAAAAAAACCCACCAAACATGCGTCTGTGCTGTAAAGTGAACAGGGATTGGGAGTTAGTTTGACCGATTTTATTAAACAAAATAAGAGAAAAGAAAAAACGGAAGTAAAACTTCGCTCACCATGCGCACCAAATAATATAGTGTTACTATTTATTTTGTTTATTGTTTATTTGTGGTCCAAGTGGTCCAATACCTGCAACAATGGTTAAATATGTTTCTTCCAATAAATCTTTCCAACGATGATACTACCCGCAAAGTGCATACTGAACTGATCGAACGATCGTTATCGTATTTCTTTCCTTTTTCGCTCTGCAAGTGCTCGGAAGATTGTGTTGTAACGTAAAAACAAGAGATATTCTCTTGTCATTTAAATCGTAATGAAAAGCTGCATAATTGGATTAGTAATCAAAACCCCAACAAGAGAAGAAAAAGACGAATTGGCTGTCACAAAATTGTACTACCATTTTGATGTTAACACAATTGTAAGCAAAGAGAAAACGAAAGAGCAAAAACATCATGACTAAATTGGCGCTTCGTTCACGAAACACTAAACACTATAGAACCAAAAAAAGCATGAAACACATTGTTCTGTGTGTATGAACTGTCGAGGGATTGATTTTTGTGCTGTGCTGAATGAGGCAACATTCTCAAAAAGACCAATCCCAAGCGCATTTTATAATAAACTTTTCAATTAGTGGCGATCTGTGTCCGTTTTAAAATGAAAATTGGAAATTGCAGTAAAAAGTGTCAATATATTGGTCATGCTATATTATAACATCAAATTGCATATTTTATTATTGAAAATTGTTGAACAACACGAAATATCAAATAAAGATCGTAAAAGCGAATGTTTTGTTTTTATTCGAGTGTCTGTATGTAAGGCAACACTTCCCAAGTTAGTCAAGTTTGCGAGATACATACGGGCTGCTTGCATAGCGATTTTAACAGTTTTATTGAGCTCAAACTTCTTCTTATATTAAATGTTCATCTTCCCACTTATGATTAGACTGTTCCATTGTGTCGTGAGCAGCAGTTGCATCAGCGGTTCATTTTCTGCCAGAAGCTGGTATGATCAGACATCCTGTGGTTCCTCGCATGCGTAGGATGACAGGGTGGTAAAGCAGGGCACAGTGAACCAAAGCGTACTACTCTGATAAGTTAGCATACATGCGTTGGCATCGTTTGGTGGGGAACCTAGGAACCAATTTTGGAAACCGCTCACATAGCTGACCGGTCGATCGTTTGTAATCCAGTAGAAATTGCGCTGATCGTTCGACCTGGCACCAACGTTAGTTCCCGCTAACCAGAAGGTATAGTTGACGTTGGCATACGGTTCTGGCATGAAATAGAGTGTCCGAAAATGCGCGTTATCGTGTGTATGTGTGTGTTCCAGTTGGCTGCACAGAAAAGGTACGAATACTTACGGACAGCATCTCGGTAGGCGGCAAAGTCCTGAGAGTTTTCAATAGAAGCAAATTGTTTGCCCATATCCCGGCAGCGATTCCAAGCCTCGAAGAAGTTCACAACCTCAGTATGCAAGGTGTATTTCTTCGAGCTGTACGTTAATGGCGGCAGCCCATTAACCGGAAAGTTGTTCACGTCTGGCAAAAGATGGTCAATGTATAGAACATGGCCTTGTGTGTGCTTTTTGTGAACTTGTAGAGAAGATCTTACCCTTGACGTCTTCCGGTGAATAGCTCTTCACTTCGGTCTTTGTTCCGGCGGGTTCAGGATTCGTAGTAGCTGCTACAATGGATAGCACTAAAACCACCGCCACCACGTACGACAAGAGAGTATTCTTGTACAGCACCTCCATCCTGCCACTACTAGGGGGCAAATCGATCACAATCCGAGCACTTCGGCAAATCACAATACGTGATCTCCTGTTCTACGCAACTGACGTGACGATCGCTCGCTCCAACGGACGGAGCAGAAATGAAAGCATTACTTTCTTGGGCACATTTTTTTATAGTGTCCTTTCCGGCTTCCACCACGGTTCTTGCGCCTCCACCATCATTCACCCGATCCGTGCTCGGTACATTGACCTCCTTCTTGTACAGGCTGCAGGAGAGCTCGTTTCGGAGAGCTAATGCTCGTTTCATTTGTTTTGTTTTTGGTTTTTTTTTTTTTGGAAAAGAACAGTTATTTACACCCAAAATCATGGCACCACGAGAAACGAGTTTCCGTTTTGATGCACCGTTTGCGGAAATGCAGAACAAGATTCGATACTCTGGACACGAAAGGAGCGAGACAAACGTACATAAATCGCGAGATCGCGAGATGTAACAGGAAGGAAAAGGAGAGTATGCATCTTCCAGAACTGCATCAGATTTGCATCACAGGACCGTTGACCTCATCAGGATGAGTTTTGGAGCACGGATTTTTCGGGTTTGCCGAACCAATAAAGCAAATATACCGTATAACGAATCGTATATATGGTGGATAGATTTATGTTGCTCATCAACTGTCCAGTTTGTTTGCTTTGCCATGTTATGTTATTTACAATTGTTTCCTGAAAAAATATGAAAATAATGAAAAAAAGTTAATAAAGCATCCGTTTCTTCAAAAAACACGCAACTAAAGCACTGCATTGATTTCAGTATACAAAGCTCCAAACAGTTCACAGTTTCTCAATCCAGTATGAATGTTTCTTTTTATGTTAAAAAAACATTCTCGCTTAACGTTTTTTCTCGTTTTGTTTTGTTTATTCTGTTCTTCTGTATCTGTTCCGTTCAAACCGATTGACCGAATTCAAGAACCACGAAAAGAAGGAACCAGTTCTGGCTTTCTTTGAAACCATCTTTCTACTGTTATTATTTTCCGCCACTTATATAAGAAGGTGGCTCGCAGCGAAGGGTTTTCAGTGCCAACGTGATAGCGTACTGGGACATTCAGCAAGAGTTTCAAGATGCTCCTTGCAAACACTGCCGCGGCTGTGCTGCTGTTGATTGTTTGCATTGGCGCCTCAGTAGGCTTACCGACGGTCGATGAGGAAAACGTGGTACAAGCGGAGCAACTCCCCATCCTACCCACGGCGGACAGCAGCAAACCAACAGGTAGGTAAATAACCCGCACATGGGGACACAGTTAACTAGGGGACCATACTACCATGGGTTAACTATAATCTGCCAATCTGCAGATGATACAGTGAAAGCAATTGCACCACAGCCGCGCTACTTGCTGCCGGCGGACTTTGCCGTGAAGAACAAAAAGTTTACCATCGGCACACTAGGCGTAGGATCGTTCTTCCGCGCGTGGCGTAACTGCATCGACGAGGGTAAAGGACTGGCCACCATCGAGAGCGAAAAGGAGCAAAAGTATTTGGAATCATTGTTGAGTAAGTAGACGTAACGTGTTGTGGGAAGCATGCCGTATACTAACTTTGAAAAATATGTTTGTTTTTTTTCTCTCTCTCCTATTTCTATCCCAAACCGTTAGAAGCCTCATCGACTGGTTCAAACTACTGGATTGGAGCTACCAATATCGGTGCCTCGAACACGAACAAACTAACGTGGATAACGACGGATTTGCCGGTAGAAGCCAAACCGCCCTTCTTCAATGTGGTTGCAAAATCCACCTGCATCGCGCTGACTCCTACTGGTAGCTGGACACAAAGAAATTGCTTAAATCCGTTATACATTTACCCATATATTTGTGAAGAATATTTTTGAGATGACTCTGATTGCGGAACACGACCCATATACTCAAGCAAATAAGCACAATAAAACGTTATAAACAGTAGTTGGTTCCAGGACCAGTGGCGGATGCAAAGTGTCGGGGCGTCATCATAGGTGGTAAGAAGGCATTTACCCGGTCATTCCCGGTAGTGCATGGTTTTAGGGTTCGTAATGACGTTCAATTAACGATGACATAGAGCCTTTTCAGTGTGGTCAGATGGTGATATTTTTCTGCAATGTATACCCGCACATATCCGGCACGCCTAAACTGTATTGTTTGATCCTCCTTATCCACCACGCCGGCAGTATTGAGCTAAATAGTCGATTAGCAGTCGCAGAAGTCATTCAATTCCTATCACCTTGTTGTATACAACTGATAAGATTACCAATCTAATCTAATCCATTGTATGTGTATGCCACTGTTCAGGTAGGGAATGATTTGTGAACTTGTTGATGTAACGCAATCCCTTTCTTTACAATGGGATAATGAACTGGGACAGCAAAACTGTGGCACATGGATGGTTTGATGGCCTTTTATCTCCTGCGAATTTATGCGCAGTAAAAAAAAGGGATCGGTTGCAGAAAAATAAAGCCTGGGTGGGTGGTGTTTCTTACAACACTAATGAGTGACGATCACTAAGCAAGTTGAACAATGCTAGATCCAATATGTTTCTCACTATGGCGGTCCCGTGGCACAGTCGTCAACTCGCACGACCTAACAACAATGCCCGTCGTGAGTTCAAGCCTCATATGGACAGTCCCCCAGCAGCAAGAAGGGCTTGACTATATCCGGCTGCATGATGATACTCAATAAGTCTGGAAAGCATGATGTATAGGCCGGCATGATCGCGCGTTGATGATCGTTATGCTAACAAGAAGAAGAAGATGTATCTCATTATGTTCACTTGTGGTGAGAGTGTATATTGGCCAAATATTATACACAGGTTTATGGGAACTGCAGGTTATGTGGGGTATATCAACATGGACATCTTTTTATATGCAGAGAAACAGATAAAATACATTGATTGGGCTGTAGCAATGTACCAATAAAATATTATGACCGCAAGCGATTATCTTATCGTTAGTCGCTGATATACACTACACCTGCACCGGCCCGTTGCGTTGTCAATGGATGTAGCCAGCAATTGCCCGGTAAAGCGGTAAGCCGTAGAGCAAGATATGGAGATATGGTGTGAGAGCGATTGAGATCGTCGTAGATCGCTCGTAGAACGGGAGGTATTAAAGCATTTGGCTTGGAGTATTGGCTGATTAGTGCACCGCTTAGCCTGCCGGTCGATAGGTAGAGTGGTACCCCCGCAATAATGGTGCGTTCGTTGTTACTAGTTTCGTTAGGTCTGTGCTGCCTGTTGGCATCGGCCGACCGACCGCCATACAAGAGTAGTGGAATTTATGAGGAAGAACCACAGCTCCCTGGTGCCAGTGATCTCAGTGGTGGTGTTGCGAGTGATGAGATCGGCGTAGCTCCGGCGCAGGCCGTTGATGAACGCTACCGTCTGCCAACAACGTCCATCCCGATTCACTACGATCTCCATCTGCGTACCGAAATCCATCGCAATGAGCGTACGTTCACTGGTACCGTCGGCATTCAGCTGCAGGTAGTGCAGGCGACGGATAAGCTAGTGATGCATAGCCGCGGTTTAGTGATGTCGTCGGCCAAGGTGTCCTCCCTGCCGAATGGTGTGACCGGTGCACCGACACTGATCGGCGATGTACAGTACAGCACGGATACGACCTTCGAGCATATCACGTTCACGAGCCCAACGATCCTGCAGCCTGGCACTTACCTGCTGGAGGTTGCGTTCCAGGGTCGACTTGCTACCAACGATGACGGATTCTATGTCTCCTCCTACGTGGCAGACAATGGCGAGCGAAGGTTAGTACAGCGGCTCTGGTTATTTGCTGTAACGAGATGCGTCGTTGTGGAGTAGTTACACCGGGAATAGTGTAATGTAACCATTCGTCTCATCTTCATCATCAACAGATATCTGGCAACGACACAGTTCGAATCAACCAGCGCCCGCATGGCATTCCCCTGTTACGACGAACCGGGTCTGAAGGCAACGTTCACCGTTTCCATCACGCATAGCCGCAGCTACAAGGCCATCTCGAACATGCCTCAAAAGACTACTACGGACATTGAGACCGATATGCGCACCACGGAGTTCGAAAAGACCCCAGCCATGTCTACCTATCTGCTGGCATTTGTGGTTTCCGACTTCCAGTTTCGCGTATCGGGCACGCAGCGTGTCTACGTTCGCCCGAATGCGTTCAATGAGGCGACCTTTGCTCTGGAGGCTGGAGTGAAGATTCTGAAGGTGCTGGACGACCATCTTGGCATCCCGTACTATACGTACATGCCGAAGCTGGATCAAATTGCTATCCCTGACTTTGCTGCGGGTGCAATGGAAAACTGGGGCCTGGTGACATACAGGTAAGTCGCGATAAAGTCACGCAAGTCACCTTTGCGATTGTTATTTGCGCTTTCGCATTGCCGTCCTTCAATTGATCCTACCGCATCAATGTGATACACCGCTGACGCAACGCTGAACCGCGTCCATAAACCGTTTGATGCAATCTTCGATAGCGCGATTAGGAGCGGTAGGGGTGGCCCCAAGCAAGACCATATATTATGGCTGCGTACACACAGTGTCATTTATCCCTCGATCGGTTATCATTCGAATTGGTTTTCGATTTATTGCAGGGAGCAAGCGCTATTGTTTAACCCGGCAGTGAGTACTTATCGCGGGAAGACGAATGTCGCGACCACGATTGCGCATGAGTACGCTCATCAGTGGTTCGGTAATCTGGTGTCGCCCGAATGGTGGGAATACATCTGGCTGAACGAGGGTTTTGCGACGCTCTACGAGTTCTACGCCCTCGATATGGCCTACCCGGGTCAGGAGTACTGGGAGCTGTTCAACCAGCAGGTCATCCAGTACGCGATGGGCCAGGACGGGCAGGCTTCCACCCGGCCGATGAACTGGAATGCAGCTACACCGGGGGAAATATCGGCTCTGTTCGATCGTGTCGCGTATGACAAATGTAAGCATATCGATCTCTCCTGTCCCATTCCATTTAGGAAAAAAGGCTCAAAAATAGGGTTTTTGTTGTCATTTTCGACGCAATAGCTGGCAGTGTGTTGAACATGATGCGACACGTGCTTGGAGATGATAACTGGAAGGCCGGCTTGAAGGCGTATCTTACCGATCGTGCCCTGCAGGGTGCGGTGGACGAGCAGCTGTACGCAGGGCTGCAGAGCGCCATCGAGGGCAAAGGAGTGCTGCCGAATGGAGTGACCGTCGCCCAGATCATGCGCACCTGGACCAACGAGGCAGGCTACCCCGTGCTGAATGTACGCCGCTCGTACGACACCGGAGATGTGATTATCTCGCAGGAGCGATTCTACAACGATCGCAAAGTGCCAAACACCAACATCTGGATGATCCCGTACAACTACGTCCACCAGGCGAAGGCCGATTTCAACGAGTTCGATGACTTCCAGTGGCTCGCTACCAAGGCGGCCCGCATCGAGACGACCGTGCCCGCAAATGAGTGGATCGTGTTCAACAAGCAGCAGGTCGGCTACTATCGCGTCAACTACGACGAACGCAACTGGGAGCTCATTACCAACGCGCTACACGAGAACTGGGCCAGCATACATCGGCTTAACCGTGCGCAGCTCATCGATGACGCCTACTGGTTGGCTCGATCCGGCCGGCTCGATCTGCGCCTAGCCCTGCGTTTCATGACGTACCTGCGCAACGAGCGGGAGTACGCACCGTGGACGGCGGCAAACGTTGCCCTAACTTACTTCAACAACCGTCTCCGCGGAACGGCCGAGTACCACAACTTTTTGATATTCGTGGATGCGCTGATCGAAGACATCTACAGTTTGCTAACGATTGACGCAGTTTCGCCCGACGACACGCTGTTGCACAAGTATCTCGTGCAGACTATTTCCACCTGGGCTTGCTCGATGGGTTACACTGACTGTCTGATGAAGACGGCCGCTCTGTTGAAGGCTGAGGCTAGTGGGACGGGTCCAGCCGTCCATCCGGACATTGCCAGCGTGACGTACTGTTACGGTATGCGCTCAGCCTTAGAGTCTGAATTCCAGTATCTGTACCGGAAGATGATGAACTCGAAAAATCTCGCCGAACGAACGATGCTGATCGATTCGCTTGGCTGCTCGAACAATAAGGAGTTCCTGAAGGCATTCCTGACGACCGCCCTGGGCAGTGGTACGGGCGTGGAGATCAACTACCGTGCGGACGAACGGCGCCGTGTCGTGCAGGCGATCTATTCTGGCGGCCGTACCGGTGTGGATGCGCTGATCGAGTTCCTGATGGATCCCGCGCTGGTGAATGAGTTTGTCAGCACGCTTTCCACATCCACGCTCAATTCGGCACTGTCGGCTATTGCCTCGCGTACCAACAACGTGGAGGAAATGAATAAGGTAAGGTAACAATTCGTTTCGTTAATGGCAAGTGCTTCATGAACGCTTTCATTCACCACACAGCTCAACGCTCTGATCACTGCACTGGGCAGCAGAGTCAACAGTCAGACGGCGGCCAACCTACGCACCACGGCTCAAGCCAATCTGGACTGGGTGAATGGATTCGAGGGCTTGATGCTGTCCAACTTCCTAGCCGAATTTGCGGCAGAGACCCTATTGACGACCACTGCAGCGCCGGGAACGACTACGGTGACTGCAGGACCAACCACCACTACCACCACCCCATCGTCCGCCGTAACTACGACCACTAGACCCACCTCCGTAACGACTACAGTGGTGCAAACGACGACGGAAGAGGACGATGGAGCGGCAACGATTGGCCTCTCGATAGCGGCACTGTTGGTCTCGATCACGGTTCACCTGCTCATGGGATAATCATTCCGATGATTCATCGTGTTTGCGATATCACGCGGGGTTATTGTTTTCCCGTATCCTGGATTCCGTAGCCCCATTGCGCAAGTACCCGGGATCAAGATCATTAGAGTACGATTATTGATACTATATCAGGAGTAGAATAAACACAAAACCCCTACATCAATCGATTGCGTTTGTTTTTTTGGCGGTCAAAGATTGCGTTGCTACGTTTGTTTGACGGTCGTAATCAACACGGACAGATTGGTGGTATAGTATCGATTGAATCAAACGGTAATCGGTAATCGGTTTGCATTGTTTTCTGCGGTGCGTACTGATAAAAGGTTACGATTTTGCTACCCGTCACTCGTGCGAATGTTGCGTCTCATTGCACTCATTGCGTGATTAGATCCTGGAAGAAGAAGGTTCGATGGAATTAGTTTTAGTCATAGTCTCCCACATAAAACACCGGTGCATTGCTGGTGACTTACTCAGTTTACGCGGATTACCGCAGTTGTAACACGTGCCACTTAGTTCAGTGAGTACGTACGCCAACGGCCAGAGGGAAAGTATGGCGTTCATCAGGATTGGATTATCCGTGCTGTTGATGTGTGCTCTTGCTCCCGGTGCTTTACGGGTACAACAACCCACCGTAACGGTATCGGTTGAACGTCACCAGCAGCCGGGACACTTGGATCGTAGCAAGCTACACTTGCTCAAGCACCAACAGTTTAGTGAGCGAAGTACGAGAGTTGCATCGCAGTACCGACTGCCGAACGATACTATCCCGGAAAGTTACGTGCTCGAGCTTAGCTCAAACGTTCACGCGGAGGACTTTAGCTACGATGGCTCCGTTGCCATACGAGTTCGGGTGCTGCAGACTACTAGATCGATTGTGCTTCACTCGTTGTACAGTAAACTGGTTAAGGTGGAGGTTCGTAATGCCAACCAACTGAATATACCTATCAGTACCGTCGAGGAGGACCCAGCACTTGAAACACTTACCATTAGGACGGACCATGAGCTGCAGCGCGGAATCTATCAATTGACGATACTGTTTGAAAACACGCTTCGAGATGATTTCGGTGGTTTTTACCGGACATCGTACAACAGTGGAAATGAGGTTCGCTACAGTGCCGTCACGCAGTTTCAGCCGGTGGATGCTCGTACGGCTTTTCCGTGCTACGATGAACCTGGTATAAGGGCTACCTTTACCATTAGCATCACTAGTGGTGTTGGGACGAAGGTTTATTCAAACATGCCGATCAAATCGGCCACTATTACGTAAGTAAGCGAACTATGAATGACTTATAATCTCAATTGAAATGTATTTTGCATTACCAAAATGAACCCATGTTTGTGACTTAAACCGGGATATCCTTTTTCTAGCGGTAATGGACTGAAACAAACGCGCTTCCATACAACTCCAAGCATGCCAACCTACCTGGTGGCGTTTGCCATTACAAACAACTTTGCCAGCACACGTTTGTCTTTGCGCGGACCACCATCCAGCATCAACATGGAGCTAATTGCTCCGCCGACTGTTACCGATACTGCCCAAACGTACGGTCTTGATCTGGGCGGCCAAATCATCCGTACCGTGGAACAGTACTTTAACCAATCGTACGATCTGCCCAAGCTCGATCAGTTGGCAGTACCGGACTTTTACTTTGCCGCGATGGAAAACTGGGGATTAGTCATCTACGAGGAGCGATATCTGCTGTACGATGAATTGACAAGCACGAACCGTGATAAGGAAAACGTCATCGTTACCGTCGTGCATGAGTTTGTGCATCAGTTCCTGGGCAATCTGTTAACTCCCCACTGGTGGTCGGATTTGTCACTCAGCGAAGGGTTCGCTACCTTCTACGAGTACTATCTTAGCAGCATGGTAATGTATATCCCATTCATTGATGCATACGATTGTGGATTATATGGATCTTCGTTCNAGTACCGGACTTTTACTTTGCCGCGATGGAAAACTGGGGATTAGTCATCTACGAGGAGCGATATCTGCTGTACGATGAATTGACAAGCACGAACCGTGATAAGGAAAACGTCATCGTTACCGTCGTGCATGAGTTTGTGCATCAGTTCCTGGGCAATCTGTTAACTCCCCACTGGTGGTCGGATTTGTCACTCAGCGAAGGGTTCGCTACCTTCTACGAGTACTATCTTAGCAGCATGGTAATGTATATCCCATTCATTGATGCATACGATTGTGGATTATATGGATCTTCGTTCTCGTAGGTGGAACCAAGCATTCGATTCAAGGAGAAATTTACCGTCGAAGCACTGCAACCTGCGCTGCTGTTCGACTGTGATATCAACGTACGCCCCATTTCGTACAATGTAGAAACACGGGCCGATATAGAGCGCATGTTTGATATCATTTCCTACCAGAAAGGTGGTAGCATTTTCCGCATGTTCCACTATGCGCTCGGTGAGCTGACGTTTGTGAAAGGAATTCGGCGATACATTAGTGTTAAGTATGTTTGTGTTGAGTCAATGATAGGGCGAGATCATTTCCATCACCTTCATTAACGAAAACGATTCATTTTATAGCAAAGGTCGATCGGTCACACCGGATGATTTATTCGAGAGTCTTCAGGTAGCGGCTAGCGAAGATGCTGTGCTTCCACTTAGTCTCGATGTCGGTACAATCATGAGACCTTGGATCTTCCAATCAGGTTATCCCGTAGTTACGGTAACACTGAGCAACGGTGAACTGACGTTCATGCAAGAACATTTCCTGTATCGTGGATCGGTGGTCACGAGCGATCGAACCTGGTGGATCCCGATCACATACCACGTCCACCAATCGGTTGGGACAGTACAGTCGCAACAGTTCTGGATGCCACAGGGTACCTCCCAGGTGTCTTTGGAACAAGGCGATTTATTGGATGGTTTTATTGTAGTGAACCCACAGCAAACTGGCTATTATCGTGTTAACTATGACGAGAATCTTTGGATCCGTTTAATTACTAAGCTGAGCAGTGATCCATCGATCGTTTCTCCGATTTCACGAGGACAATTGCTAGATGACTGTTTCAAACTGTACTACAGTGGACGGGTAGGATCGAACATTATTTACAACCTACTAACATATGCCGAGAACGAGATTGATGCCATACCATGGACTGTTGCCTTTGCCAACGATAATTTAGGAGTGCTGCAAGGTGCATTAGTGGTGGAACGCATGGCATTTGAGGCGTTTTCTGTAAGTATATTAATTGCATATTGCAGCGTATAGCCCTTTGCAGATGATGTTTTATGAATGTCCTTGCTTCTTTTCATGCAGCGTTTTGTTACCGGACTGACAGCGAACGTGTTAAATGCCGTAGGCTTTGATGCATTGCCTTCTGATGAGCATGAAACACAGCAGCTACGCAGTGCCGTTATAGAATGGAGTTGCCGGTCGGGATCGAGCGAATGTCGCACCGAGGCGTTGGCGCGGATGTTGAACGATTTGAACGGATTGGCACCACTGCCCATGTACTTAAAATACAGTGTTTACTGTGGAGGTGCAACCATAGCCTCGCCAGATGTGCTAGAGACACTGTGGGCCAGTTTGCAATCAGTGAACGATTACGGCCAACGGCTTAATGTCATAGAAGCATTGGCTTGCTCGGAGAGTGAACAATTTCTGGACGATTTCCTAGATTCAGTCTTTACCAATCCGATTGCTGGCGAAAGGGCAAACATACTCAGGGCGGTTTATCAGAAATCAGCCGCTGGATACGAAGCCTACAATCGATGGATAGCTCGCAATGCTTTACAAATTGTGTAAAGGTAAAGAAAGAAAGCTGTGGGGTGATTATTGGTCAACATTCAACACTGATTTTAATAATTTTTTTAACATTTTTTAGCATCGGTCTGGACCCCGCATTCACTCAAATTGTGAATGATGTAAATCAACGACAGTCTGAT
>VTWG01000027.1:0-11434 GCA_008817895.1 Anopheles fontenillei
TTGGAGTGTTGGTGACTGAGACAGTGGCATTTGGCGGCACTGTTTCACAGCCAGAAAAAGTCATGACAGTATGCCATGACGCACTTTCATTGAGTATCAGCAATGATCATCAAGCTATCACGGATATGTTCATCGTTTTCGTTGGTGAACATATCTCGTGATGCTCGTGATATTTTGCAGCACTGTGCGTACTATATGATTACAAAGTAGAACAGAACAGCGCAAAAAAAAACTTACCTCGCATTGGCCGCAATAGTGTGATGCTTCGTTTTTACCGCGCCCATGAAACCGGACCTCGATGTGCAGGGACTTTACGTACTCTAGCACCTGCATACAGTGTTTCATCGTCTGCATTAGGCAGGTTCTGTTGAGGGGAAGAAGAGAATCATGGCATTAGACAAAGTAGTTCGAAGGGTGAAAACAACACACACGTCAGGTGATCGTAATAAGGATATTTTCAGTGATAACAGTTTCTCTACACTTTGATTCAGAAGAACGAAAGTTAAAAGGATAAATTGTTTTGGTTCATCATAGAAAAGAACGTGCATAATCAGCTTCCTTTACGTAAAAAAAACACACTTACTTGATCGATTCAAACATCTTCGGGTCGGACACCTTGATGTTGCGGGCGAGATTCCAGCTCAAGTGCACCATCGGCACGATGCTCTTGTAGCTTTCGAGCTTGTTCCACTCGTACCGCTCCACCGCCAGTTGATATTGTCGCGCCGTCAGTGGGCCCACGTTCCAGGCAATATTATTACACCAGCCGATGGCCTGCACCCAGTGGACACATCTGCAACAAAAAAAAATGCACAAAAAAATGTAAGTAACAATCGCCAAACAGCTTTAGTCGAACCTCCTTCACTTACCCCGCATTAACCCACACCAGATCGCCCGGCCGTTGCGTGAACCGGTACACCGGAATGTTCTCCGCGTACAGATCCTCCAGCGCCGGCCACCACGACCCGTGCAGATAGTTGATGTTGTTCTTCTCGCACAGCGCCTGGATGCCGCCCCAGTACGAGTCGGGCGTCGCAAACCACTCACAATCGCCCGGCCCAATATTGATGTTGATCGAGCAGAAGTTGTTGTTCTCCTGGTGACCGGGCGTCCTACTGCCCGGCACCTTCATGTACAGCTGCACCGTGTTCATCCCAAGGATCATGTGACCGACGTGTGACAGCATGTTGGCGGCCGAAACGACGCGCGCAAACGGTGGCAGCTTCTGTAGCTCCTGCAGCTGCGCCTTCCACTTGCGCTCATCGGACAGATCGACGTTCGTGCCGAAGCGTAACATTTTGTTACCGTTTTTGCACTTCTTCCGTTTGCCGTTGCCGGCAGCGGAACTGTTACCGCCACCGGTACCGGTTCCTCCGCCGCTGGTCGCTCCCGTGCCACCACCGCCACCGCACGCACTGCCACTGTTCGAGATGGAATCCTTCGAGTCGGAGTCGGAGTTGGTGGAGGCGGTCGAAATGCCGGCCAGCTTGTCACGCTCCTCCTGTGAGAGGTAGAAAATGAAAAAAATAGTTTAATTTCAACACCAAAAAATATACATTAAAACGATTTCTTTTAAATAAAAGGCATCAGCGAATTTAATAAGAAATTCTTCAAAGATTTCATTCAGTAGAACGAAAGTTATGTTTTCGAACATCATTTGGAGCGTTTTTCGTCGCAAACAAACACACGACATATGCTTCTTTCCCTTCTAGCCAACAACACTCACCTTAATCTTGTCCGAAAAGCTCGACGCCTGGTACTGCGCGTACTTGGCGATGGTGGTGTGCGAACGGTGCGATATGCAAGCCCACACCTTCGAGTTCTTATTTCCGTCCCAGTTCTCGTCCGGCGACTGATGTACCTGCGTCCGCACCTCCACCGTATGGTCCGGGTTCGCTTCCACAAGCGTTTTGGTCGAAAACAGCCCCAGATCCAGCTTCAGGGCCGCACCGAGCTGCCTCACCACCGCGATCGGATGCTTCAGACAAAACTCCTGCAGCTGCGGACTGAACGCATCCTTCTTGTTCTCCAAAAACACGGACGGCGTCGGGGGTTGGAGCTGTTCGCGGGTAAGCCGTGTCGGTGGACAGTCGGGCGGGCAGGGCGGGGGCGCATCGGCCGACAGGACCGAGCAGACGGCCGGCACGTCCTTCAGTTCGCCCGCCTGCCGCTGCTTGCGCACCAGCTGCTGGATGTCTTTCGCCGACATTGAGATCTTAAAGTCACCGCCGACGGAGGAGGAGGAGGAGGAAGAGGACGACGTTCCGTCCAAACCCCCGCTGGAGGGGGAGGGTAGCTTCTCGAGCTTTACGACCGGTTCCAGCTTGATGTCCGGGTGGTGCTGCTGCTTGCTGCCGGTTAGCAGTTGCCGCTTCGCACCACTGCCGGCGGCGGCCGCTGTCGTCGTCGAGGTTGCTTCCGCTTTTATCGGTGGGGACTTGGTACTGCTGCTGGTGGTGGTGGTGGTGGAGGGGTCCGATACGTCTTTGCCGTCTCCCGTTGGTGAGCTAAGCTGTTTGAGCAGGGATTCGGCGAAGGTAGCCTTGTCGTCGAGGATGGACTGAATGGCTGTGGGGAAGGAGTAACGAGAAGGAAAGAGAAATATGTTATAAAAATGATGTAAAATCTTTTGCTATGATTTGTTTTATCTCTTCTCATCTTTCATGGTTAGATGTATGAATCAATCAAAAGCCCTTGCAGATAGAATTGATTCCCACAAGAGCTCTCATTGCGTTCATATAATATGCTCTGCCAAACATTTGTAAGGAGTGGGTAAATGTACTATTTGCGGATTCCCCACAACGAGAACGTTGGCATCATGTGTGTTAAGAGCTTAACCCTCTATTTGACCTACCCATATCGGCCTGATGATTCGAGCCGGAGGTGATCTGTGTGAAGCCTCCCGGCGTCGTTGACGCTGCCTGACCGCTCGGCACCGTAAACCCGGACGGTGCGTACGTACCGGCCGACTTGTACGGCATGCCCGCCGTCTGCTGCGACTGTCCGGTCGCTGGCGAGAAGTGGCCATCGTTCACGAAGCCCGTCTGCGGCACGATACCCGACTGGGGCGTCTTGTTCCCTGCCGCCAGCCCAAACCCCCCGTTACCGCCCTGCTGCGGCGGCTGTCCCTGGAACCCGGCGGCCTGTTGTTGCTGTTGCAGCTGCTGACTTCGCTGCTGCTGAAGGCGCAGCTGGTGCTCCCTCATCAACCGGTACTGGTTGGTGAGCGTCTGCAGCATGGCCTGCTGCTGGGCGGTCAGATTGTTCTGGTTCTGCAGGAACTGCAGCTGCAACACTTGCTGCTGGTTAAGGTAGAACGGTGGCACCGGCTGGCCGGCCACCGTTCCGACCACACCACCACCAGCTGGTCCGCTGCCGGGTCTGCCATCCTCCTGCTTGAAGCGTTTGTTCGGCAGACCATTGTTGCTGCCCACTTGCTGCTGTTGCGGCTGCTGTCCGGGATGGTACTGGGCACCCTAGGAATCGGAAGAGGAAGGCAGAATAACGTTGTTACCACGTGGTCGAAGCGGAGCAGAGAGAATTTGAGGTTAGGAGCATGTGAAAGATATTCTGTAGCCATTGGTACTATCAAAGCTCCACCGTATGGGTAAGTGAGGGTGGTGTTAGCGAAACCTGACTCCGGGAAACACATCCCGGTCAATCTTGCATTCTGCGACGGTGGCCACACTCCAATCGATAAAGTGCTACACTGAACGTCACCTCGTAATGCGTACATTGACCTCGTGGCTCGAGAGAGAGAAAGAGAGAATACACAAGACGGTCGGCGGAGGAAAGGGAATAATCACGCGCAATAAGATTTTTTGGCAAATTCACTCTCGCTTTCTCTCTGGCAGAGCTAAATTTGTCCGCTCCCAAGGTCAACCGGCGATACGGACGGCTAGAGTTCGTTGAACCTTACCTTTATCCGGCGAGCGCGCTTAACCTCACTTTGTGCATTTCCAAGTAAAACCGCATGGTCGCGTACCATGCGGTTTCCGCGTGTTTAAGCTACATTTTTACACACACTAAAAAAAACGCAACAAAATGCTTGTGCCAAAGACAAAAGATTAACACAATTTGATGAAAACCGAGAAAAACATGTTCCAATTGAATTTCACTAAAGAAAGAATTAACTATCTTGGAGCGGCACTATGAAGCACAACCGGCTAGGACGGCGCGCGAAACGAAATGGAACTGTGAATGGTCGTGAGAGCTGTGAGAAACGTCTCTTGCCCACTGTTTGCACTATGGGCGAGTTTTGTTCTGCATGGTCGTATTGCTCTTTTAACAAACTTTGAACGTTGTATTATCCTAATGCATGTAAAATATTTAAGACTTTTTTTAATATCATTTTAATACCCTTTTCTTGATGAATTATTGAATAACATGCTCATCAAACTTTAATTCTGGACATTTTACGGGCAAAGTGCCATCGAAGTGAGTTGGAACTGAGCGCTCACTACGGTGAGTTCAAATCAAACGTGAACTAAAAATCTCAGCATCGATTTTAGAACCCAACTGAGCAGCTCAAAGTAAAATAAAATTTATACGGCAGCATATTACCAATATAAGCCATTGTACATTTGTGCAAAGTTTAATTTACAATCAAAATTAATAAATGCAAGATTCTCGTCAATTTAAGGAGATAGAAACACGTGCAATTTTTAGTACAACGAAGTTTTTAGTACAACGAAGTTTTTAGAACATTGCAGCATTTCTCCTTTTCCACACGCGCGCCATCTATCGGACTTTCGACGCATACCCACACACAGTGAGCTCATTCCGTTTTTTTTCCAACCCGACTTGTATCGCATCTCTCTCTCCCATCACAAGAGGATCAATAGAAATTATTTTGCATCATTTCATTCCATCATACACAAAAAAAAAGACAAAACTCACCTGTCCGTAGCCTTTCTGAAACTGGCGTTGCTGTGCCTGGGCGGTCTGTTGCTGTCGCGAACTCATCTCATTGGAAATGGGCAGATTCCAGGCCTCCTCAATAGACGGTAGCTGCCGCCGTTTGGACGTTATGCTCGGCATAGGAGCGTTACCGAGATGCTGCTGCAGGAATTTGATACGCTGGGTAAGGCTTTGCGATCTGCTGCTGCTGTTGTTGCTGCTGCTGTTGGCACCGTTGTTGCCACCGTTGCTTAGATCACCACCGAGCACCGTCGGCTGAGTATTGGGTGCTGTTGTCCCTGTTGGGGTGCCGCTGCTGCTGCCCGTTTCCGGTGTGCCCGCTGCCGAGCTGTTCGCCGTAACCGACGACGTTCCGCTGGCGGCGGCTGCGGCTGTTGCACCACCGGTCGCCGCTGTAGTAGTGCCGGTTGAAGCGGCCGGTACGGTTGACTTCTCGCACGCACCGACCGTACGGTCTTTCTGCTGGTCCTGGTTGATGGTGGCGTTGCGGAAGCAGGCGTATGCGTCCCGCGGCTGATTGCAGCTCTCGTACAGTATGCCCAGGTTGGTCCAGGCGGCTGAGTGTGACTTATCTAGCTGCACGGCACAGATGTAGGCCTGCAGCGCATCCATAGGCTGGTTCTGCTGCTGGTAGAGCACTCTGGTAGAGAGAGAAAACACAAATCCCGGTTCAGAACAGTGTGCAGTCGTGCGGGGGAAGGCCGATTGGATCACTTACCCGATGGAGCACCATGTGTCCGCGTTCCCTTCGCTCTTCTCCACCGAGTTCCGGTAGGCGATGAACGCGTCGTGCACCTTGTTGATGCCGGCGAAGCAGCGGCCGAGCAGGTAGAGCGTCTGGCCCGAGCGCGGTTCCGCCTCGATCGACTTCTGCAGACAGTGGATGGCGAGCCGCTCCCGTTGCACCTTGTCGCCGAGCAGCTCAACGGTGTGGTACATCCATCCCAGCTGCCGGTAGATGTCGGCCTTCAGTGACGACGTCAGCTGCTTGCTTGCCAGTAGCCGCTCGTATGCCTCCTTCGCTGTCCTGTACTTGTTCTGCACCTCATACAGATGGGCGACGTGAAAGCGGACTGCAACACGCCCCGGAAGAAAGGAAATGGAACAGAAAACAGGGGGGGAAGTGCCGCCGTTAGTGCGAGGGATCAAGTAGTGACTGTCGCAAAAAAACAGAAGAACACACAGGAGAGAAAGCGTACGAGGAAAAAGAGAGAACCCCCGAAACAAAACCACCAAACACACCACCAGCGAAGGAAGATGACGACGAGGACATTCAACTCACGAAAGATACGAATGTTTCCATTTTGCAACACTATAACTCACGCACCGGGAATGGTCCGGGATCCGATTAAAATGTAAGCTTTATTGCACCGTCTCCAGGTGCTGCTCCTCCTTCGTACTTTGCTGTAGGAGGCACGTGGTGCCGGGAGGCAGATACATAAAACAGCAACAGGTGATACACACCACACCGCACCGCGTTGTGTCAAAAGGTAAGCAAATCGATTCCGATCACTATCATCATCATCATCAAATCATCAACCTTCTCCCCCATCTTTCTTAGTGCGCTTGGCATTGCCCCCGATAAGTACGAGCAGACAAACACACACAAAACATAATCCGTTTAGCACCTTGTTTTATAACCATTTCCGGTTGAAAGCGACAGGAGGGAATTGCATTTCGTATGCACTACAAATTGTTTCTCATTATAAGCTGCCCCCCCGAGAAACTGCAAAAAACTGAACTGCACTACAGTGCAAGATTACGGATTTCAACGTCAACGCAAACACAAACACGCACGTGCACCTTAGAGCCAATCCTGCAATAAGACCCTCTCCTTCTGCTTAAACACGCACACACACACAACACGGAAAGGGCTTTAATTAATAACACTGTTTTAATGGGCGAATAAATTTACACCAACCCACGTCACCTCACATTGCTTGCTTGTGCAGTGACATGCAGCGTCGTGCAGCAGAGATACGCCTAAATGGGGCAGCAACACATGCAACAGTTTGTCATGTTTGTTAATTTTAAAGGGGTGCTGCTGCTGCTGAAGAAAGGTGTTGCGAGAGTTTCGTGAGAAAGTGTTACTGCTTTAGTTCAGTTGGCAACCCCTTGTTCTCGTTTGCTGAATGTTGCATGTACGCAAACAGTTAATTTTACGCGGGACAAAAGGAACACTCACAGAACACGCGGGGAACCACCAAGCGGCAAGAGATGTCTCCTTACTTCCTTCAACAGCGAACCGAAAAATCACGACCTAACACAACACGGTGCCAAAATGGGGTACACACTCACTCCGCACACACTCTCTTTCGCTCGGCTGACGACTCACCACCGGACGGAATAAGACTGATGGCCCTGCCTGACGGAGCTCCTCAAGAAGGTCGCATTTGGGAACCACCCGAAAGGACTCTAGGTGTAGCCTAGTCGGTTTTGACGAGCTTAAAGACACCACACAGCATCAACCCATGCTGTAGTAGAGAGAGAGAGAGGCTGTAGAGAGGTAGGCAGCTGTCGATGATTTCTAACATGATGAACCCAACAACAACCAGACCGGCACGGGATTTAATGTGTAAAAAAAGGGTCCCGCGCGGTGTGCTGTACCCGTGTGTGTATTGGTGAGAGCAAATGTATAAAGGTACAAGGTAAGAAGGTATTCTCGTCTATTCAACCTCTTCTGCCCAATTCCTTCGGGCTAAGTAGGACCCCGTAGCATTTGGAGTTCACGGTCAGGCGTAAAAAAGCAAAGAAATCGTCCTTTTACTAGGGCCAATGAAAAAAGGGAATCTTCCTTTTTTATGCAGGCATAGCAAATCCCAAAACCTTCTCAGCAGAAGGTTCTTCATTTATTGTAAAAAAAGGAAAGCTTCAAATTTTACAAAAAAAAAAATCAATAGAGCGCAAGATTAACCATAAGAGAACACCCACAAAAGGTTTTTTTTGTGGGCAAATTTATAGTTTCTCCAGGGTTCCGCTTCGGAAGCTGTTTGTATTTAGTTCCCAAAAGTCGGTAGAGAAATGCATCTGCGAGAACAATAAACTGTACAAACACCACCACATGGGCACACAAAAACATGAGCTGGAGAAGGATGTGACGTGTCTATTAACTCGATTTAGCTACGAGCCCAAGGACATACCCTCGATTGTAGAACGAAATTAGAATAAGAAAAGCTAACATTTTAGGTATCAAGCAGGCAGGCATTGACATTTTACAAGAAACACAGTTCTGTTGGTATTTATGGTCAGGAATTGNTCTTTTCGGTACCAAACACAGGACACGACACAGGTAGCTTCTTACGAGCTCCTGTGTACCTTAAAGGCATCGAAAGGGCAATTTGTAGCAAAGAGAGTCTTCACGTGCAGTTACGGTAAAGCGGAGCAACTGTACTGCCTCTACCCTGGTGGGTTGTGGACTCATTGTTTCGTCCTCTAATTGAATTGCATACATCCACGGCGCATTAATTATCTCTCTTCCTGGGCAGCGAAGAAAGCAAGTTTGATTATGATCAAATAAAAAGACCATCATTTTGCAGGTTGTTTGCCTCCCCCATCTTCACCCGGAACCCAGAAAGGTGTTAATCGGTCGGTTCTGCAGCGCCAGGTAAAAGGGGAGCCCCATTTGTTTTACATCGCGACGACACTCATCAATCATCCCCGTGCGCGACAGACAGGACACACACAAAACGATGGACTTAAAACAAAAGGATATGCCGCTGTCTATCTATCCATCCATCAGTTCTCGTCAACCGTTTTTTTGTTTTTAACTTACTCTCAAGCTGCGCTAGGGTGCACGGGGACGAATCGTTCAGCGCTAGCTGCAGGTGCTTTAGCGATTGCTCGTAATCTCCATTCACCTTGAGCATAAGCCCAAGCCGCAGGTGTACCTCATTCGCACGCACAAAGTCCGGGCAGACGTACAGCAGCTTCTGGAAGGATTTGATCGCCCTAAAAAAGGAAAAGGGAGGAAAATGGAAAAGAAGAAAAAGGATGGAATTAGTGATAAATATTGTTTTTTTTTTTACAAATTATTTTGAGTGCATTTATTGTGTAATTTATTTAACGAAATACATAGGACTATAAGTAGCATTGGTTGCGAAATTCCGAAAATAATTAAATATTTCCCCTTCAGTCGAATTATGAAGCGCAAATAAATATAAATAAACAAATAATGCCGCAACCTGGGACATTAAAGCAAACTTGCATTATCATAATGGAGCCCCTGGCCGTCCCTCCTCTTACCCAGGCAAAACCTTTATCAATGAATTTTACATTTGACATAAAACACACAATGTGAAGATCCTCCTCTTCATCCTTTGCTTCCAAATCGGTAATTAAATCCTTCTTTATCCTTCTTCAAAGCGACGACTTCCCTCGTCCTCCACACCGAAACACACCACACAGCTGCTCTGCCGCCGCCGCCCGGGTCCCAGTGTTGCAGGAAGTCACGTATGCCACTTGTGTAAAAGCATCAACCGCCTCAACCTCCTAAATCGGCTCGTGTTGAACCAAAAAAAAAGGACATTGAAACCAGCAGACGACAAGCCTTGGTCCCTGTTCCGTCTGTCTAAAGACAGGTGGACGAGACGGGCGCAAAACATATGCGCTGTTGCTGCTGCTGCCTGCTTCGGCGGCTGCTCCTTTCGAAGCAGAGAAACAATTCGTGAACCATCTGTCCCACAAACGGGGGAACAGAACGAAACAAAAAATCGCCCCGCGGGAAACGAAAAATGGAAAGCATTCGCTCACTCATTCACACACGGGAAGCGGGGAACATGTCAGCGGCTGGGCACAGGCAAAAAAGGATGTTCACGCGCAGAACGACGGGATGATGATTTCGATTTCACTGTGTTTCCCCCCTTTGAACGATTGATCTCCTGGTGGGTTTGCGCCAGCGAAACGACCATTAGACGAAGCAGCACAACGACTAGTAGAGCGTGAAAGTATGAGCATTTGGCGTGTGCAGAAAAAAAGGTATGCAATAGCGCGCTCAAAAAGGAAAATGGAATGTAAATAGGAGCCAGAAGAACGCTTCCCCCCCCCCCATATCACGCTGNTGCGCGCCCCAGAGAGTCGGGGGCGAAAAAATGTTGCCACTTTTGGCCACAAGGATAAGAGCAGCGACAAGTGAGGAAATACCTTTACCAAAAAAAAAACACACAAAAAAGATCTTCCGATTTTTTGGGGGGATTTTATTTTAAATGTTGTTTGTAAGATCAAGCCTCTGTCTGCGATGGAAAACCAGGAGTTCGGGAGAAACACATCCTGCGCACAGCTTCAATTTATTATAACTCCGATAGATGTAAAATCCATTTGTTGCAGAGGCACAACGGGTTAGGAGGAATTGAATTTTCAAATGCACAAGTCTTTTGGAAATTATGAGTTCTTTTTTTTTACCATTGAGAAATGAGTTTGAGTTTGCCAAAAACCAAAAAAGGAGAACAACCAAAAAGACTTTGCATAATTATTTTTATTTATTCACGAGCACTCACCAACAGCCCGAGAAACGGGGGCAAATAAACGGTCAACAATTAATTGTATTCAAGGAAAAATGTCTTTTTTATGCTTTTGAGAGACAAAAACCAATTAGCGAAAATTATAACCCCAATAAATCAACAATAAAAAAAGAAAAAAACATGGAAAAAGGTAAAACACACTCAAAAGCAATAAGAAACAGATGGCTTAAAAGGGGTAGTTTAAAAAAAACCAAGGACGAAGGATTATAAGATTTGAAATAGAAATAGAAATTAAATTGGGGGGGGAAAATGACTTTAAACCACCCATTTAAAATGAGTTCATACAGAAAATGCAAATGCGGTTAAACGAACTACCGAGAGAGCCCATGATGGCACTACCTCCCCCCCCCCCCTCCTTCCCTTTCACCACACAACCCGGTTCAAAGTTCGCTGCAAACGAGAACGTATGATAAATGGGCTGATGGGCTGGTTCTGTCATCGAGAGTGCTTAAGCATGTTGCGAGAAATGGAAATGACGGTTGGATGTGTACTCTTGTGCTTCCGTAAAGCAAGGGGAAGAGACTTCAGCCAGCTAGGAACCATCATGAACACAGATAGTTTGAAAAATACAGCACATTTAGGCGTAAAATGTTTACCTAAAAGTTTCACATTTCTTTGAACTTGAACCAACATTTAAAGAAGCAAAATATTTACCAACATTAAAGCGTTTTAAAACAGACCCCCACCACCACAAAGGTAAACACACCGGCATAAAAACGCCAATGTAACACGGAAAGCACGTGCATCGCGCGTCACGTCCAGTCCGAGGGTCCGTCCGGAGGAAATCAATCCCACGCCGTTACGCTACCACGTCAAATAATGATCCTGATTGATGCAGACACGTACGGGGGCGGGGAGAGCGAAACAAACAAGGACAACGTGAGGAAAATATTTGAAACCCACCCCGATAATCCTTGCAATGCAACATGACGGGATACATGGGATAAGGGAAAACCGGTAGCCGATAGAGGGGATATAGAGGGGGGGGGGGGAAACAG